>JAPDKZ010000065.1:0-170085 GCA_027569885.1 Aspergillus diversus
CTGCCGCCCGCTCTCACTCCCCCCCGGGGGGTAACCCCCCGCCCCCACCCCCCCCCCACCCCTTCCCGGCCCCACCCCGGCCCCCCCCCAATTGGGCCCCCCGTGACCTATTCCTTAACCGGCCCCCAAACCCAAACTCCACAACCCAACCCCCCCACCACCAATTGCCCTTCTGGTAAACAATTTCCCCCCCCCCCCCCCCCTCTCAACACCGAGACCAGGATCCGTTTACAATGCCACCCTTCTAGATCCGGGGATCTTTTTTTTTTCTGCCCCTCCACCCCTCCTTAAGACATCGATGAAAATTCAGGAATTCTAAAACCATATCTTTCGCATCTCATCTTATCCAATTTTTACACGACTATTTCCACTTTATTTTGACTGATCCAACTTTTAGTGTTCTCACAGACAAAGACATTGCCTGAAACCTCGCACACTTCGAAGAATATTCGCAATTCCCGTCATGATCCGCTAACCCTATTCCCTCAATTCCATTCTTTTTCTACAATTCGATCGCATCAATTCAAAGCCACTATGGACCCATTGAAAATCACCTCCCACAAGGCATTCATTGCTCTTGGAAGCAATGTGGGTGATAGGGTTGAGATGATCGAAAGGGCTTGCTCTGAGATGGAGAGAGCGAACATCAGAGTCAGAAGGACGAGCTCCCTCTTTGAGACAGCTCCTATGTACTACCTAGACCAAAATCCCTTTATAAATGGCGTTTGTGAGGTTCGTTTTTTTATGTTCCTAGGTCTATGCCACCACTAAAGCTTAAAATCGCAGGTGGAAACCAGCCTGGAGCCTTTAGAGCTGTTAGATACCCTGCAATCCATCGAACTCGGATTAGGCAGGAAAAAGTTGATCGATAAGGGCCCTCGCTCCATTGACCTTGATATTCTACTTTACGATAACCAGATCTTCTCCAATGACCGTCTCAGCATCCCTCATAAATTGATGCTGGAACGGGACTTTGTCTTACGACCCTTGTGCCAGTGAGTGTCCCCCATAATGGAGCGCAGATGCGAGGACAAGCCCTAATAGATCTCAAACTCGTCAGGCTTATCCCCCAGGAGATACCTCCATTTCCCGGGCACAAAACCAGCTATCTTTCACATTTGCGATCCCTCCCGCCACCCGACCCAACGCCTGAAGCAACAACATATATCTCCTCGGCCTTTCCTCCTCTTCGCTCCACCGATACCAAACGCCCAACCCACATCATGGCCATTCTCAACCTGACCCCGGACTCTTTCTCTGATGGTGGCAAGCACTTCACCCCCGACCTCTCCGTCCTGACTACCACCGTCCGCAATTTTATCCAATCCGGCGCCACAATCATCGACATCGGCGGCGAAAGCACCCGTCCCGGTTCGGTCCCCGTTGGCGAAGACGAAGAGCTCAAACGCATCATACCCGCGATCCGCCATATTCGCACCTCCATTCCAGAGGCCGCTCACGTTGCCATAAGCGTCGATACCTACCGCGCACGCGTCGCGGAGGAAGCCTGTGCTGCCGGTGCAGATATCATCAACGACGTGTCTGCGGGCCTCCTCGATCCAGAAATGCTACCCACCATGGCTCGCACTGGTAAATCGGTCATCCTCATGCACATGCGTGGCTCCCCTTCCACCATGACCAAACTCACCGACTACCCTAACGGTGTTCTGCAAGGCGTCAGTGCGGAGCTCCGCGACCGCCTCGCCGCCGCGGAGGCAGCTGGCATCCGCCGTTGGCGCATCATCCTCGATCCGGGTCTTGGGTTTGCGAAGAATATGCCCGAGGACCTGACAATTCTTCGCGATCTGCAAAAGCTCCGCACGGATGTCGAGGGTCTAGAGTACTTCCCGTGGCTGATGGGTCCGAGTCGAAAGCGCTTTGTCGGGAAATTGACCGGCGTCGACAAGGCTAGTGACCGGACCTGGGGTACCGCTGCGACGGTCACAGCTAGTGTTGCCGGCGGCGCGGATATCGTTCGTGTCCATGATGTCAAAGAAATGTGGCAGGTGGCTAGAGTAGCGGATGCAATTTACAGGGGACGCTACAATGTTTAGGCTGAATTTCTTTTCTCTCTTGAGGCCTTGTTTGTCTTATAGTTTGTTTGCCTTCGTCTCCATCTATATGTATATATAATTTTCAACAAAAGCGACGCATATATGGGCTCTTACCTACCACCCAGCTACTGGTAGTGTCTAACCAGTTTTTGATTGAAAGCTTCCACTCAAATATTGGTGGTACAGCCGCCGTCAAAGCCCAAGATGAAATACAATACACTCTCACATAATGTTGTTAAATAGTATAGTAGACGACTACCACCTAGCTAGGACTTTATATTTGTTGATCCCGGCTTCCAGCGCATATTTTTCAAGCCAGCCCTAATGCATTTGCAAGCCAAAACAGTGAAAGGCATAACAAACAGCAGTTTTATTTCCAAACCAAGAAATACTCCAAACCGAAACTAAAGCTACTTATACTGACAACAAATGTACAAGAACTTTAAATAAAATATGATGGGTAAAAGATAAGGATGTATGCATAAACTTGGCAATTTTCAACTAGCTCAGAAATGACAGACGAGTATAATGACACAACAAATCAAGGTCAGATCGACCCGACGACCCCATTGAGTGGGTAAGCGCCCAAAAGGAAGACGAGTATATTGGGCCGAACAGCTAGCGTTGAGTAGTAGGAATATGGCTAGCGCCATGATTGACTATGTTGCGCGTGCGTGTTTTAGAAGGAGAGGGATGATACTGAGATGGGGAATAGGATGAGCAAGCAAGAAGGGAAGGATTACAAACGCCAATATGATAGGGGAGTGAAACGTGAAGATGGCTAGGTACGGTCATGCTGTGAAGGTCATTGTAAGGTTCGGCTTTATATAAGGCATCTAGCTGTTGAGGTAACTTCGAATAGCGCCTAGGTGCCATTTGTTAATAAGACGCAAACAGCTCGTTCGAAGATAGTTGAGGTACTAACCTTGCAACTTGACAGCACCTTCGCCCACAATCTGTGAGAGGTTCTCTAGATCGTCACCGGCCGTAATACCGAATTTACGGACAAAGTCTTTTGCTGCAGTCTCTAGGTCGCCATAGGTATCATCCACGGCGGGATACTCATCCTCAGGACGGCCAAAGTACGTGTTGCTGGAAATGGAAGTAGCACCATCGAATTGACGGAGGCGCTCCTTCGCCTCAGCTTGCGCACCGGCGTCAAATCTTTCGCGTCCAAAAAACTCGTCGGACGAAATGCCCTTCTGGGCACCGAACCTAGTCTTTGCTTGCCGGAGCTCCTCCTCTACGAAAAATTGTTATTCACTACAAAGGTATAGCCGGAAGGGAAAGGAGGTAAAACTCACCATCTTCAGCAGACCGGGGGGAACCGACAGAGCCAAAGCCGAGCTTCTTTGGAGCAGGAGCAGTAGGTTTCGAGGTGGCGGTCTGACCAAACCCCAATCTTCCCATTCCCATTCCAAGCCGCTCCACATCGCTAGAGTTCCGTTCCTGGGAGTTCCTGGTGGCGCCAAAGCTACCCCTGCTGGGACTAATGGGGGTCGGAGCAGCAAGCGGCGTGGCCGTGGAGGTGGTCTTGGCCTTGGCCTCAGCCTCTTCAGCCTCGGGATCGTAGCCCAATTTCTCGATACGCTCGGCCTCCTCCTTGGCTTTTCTCTCCGCCTCGTCAAAATCGATAATCTCCGCACCGCCAATTTTCTTAGCTCCAAGCTTGGGTGCCTTCTTAGCGCCAAGCACACTGCCCTTCTTCGCAGTCGAGGCAGCCTTTCGTACCGCCGTACCAGCCCGAACGGCAGCCGGGGCAGGTGAGGCTTCCTTGTCTGAGGCGGAAAGAGGGGATTTGGAACGAGAACCATTTGTGCCAGCGTTAAGGAATGGCGATGCAGTGCGGCTCACCACCGGAGGGGTGCCGGTACGAGAAGGAGGATTACTAGGCCGCTTGATGGTTGGTTTGTCCCACGAGGAAAAGAAATCGTCATCGCCATCGCCAGCTGGGGTGCTAGAGCCATTGGATTCGGTACCGACAGGGATATCTGTAATCTCGACCTCATCGGGGAACCTGAAATGAGAAGAAGGGGAAAGAGTTAGATAATGAATTCGACGCGGGATATGCATAGAAAAATTAAACTCACTGTTCTGCGTCCTTTGCGGCGCGCCTCTTCAACTCGTCCTTATATTTCACAGCGGCACTGGACGTGTACTTGACTTTCGGGTCCTTGCTAGCGAGAGCTGCGGATCCTCCGTGCGATTGGAAGTATTTCGTGGCAGACTCATTTCCACCGACTTTCATGGTCCGGAGTTGCTCCCATTGCCATTCTAAAGGAGCCACAGTCAGTGGGGATCAGAAAGATGCGCATTTGGGGTTCGTTAGGGATGGCGTACGGTCGAGATTTGTGGAGCGAACAAAGGAGATATGGACACCCAGATTACGGTGGTGGGCTGAGCAGTCGAGACAGAGGTAGATGCCGAATGGCACCGACGACCAGGTGGGATTTTTCGAGCCACAATCAAAGCATATCTATCCGACAGCCAAAAGAAAAAACAACAGCAAGGAAATGGTTAGAACGGGACATTGCTGAGAGAGGGTCGGGAGGGCGGGAGTGGGGAGGGGTTCTCATTAAGCACCTTGTTTGCGGGTTTTAGTTTAAGTTTCTCAAAAATCTTTTGAGACTGCGCCTTGGTGGCACTCATTGTGAAGTAGAGGAAAAGTGAAGGCGCTGGTTAGAAGGGTAAACAGCACACCGTCTCGAAATGGAGAAAGACAGCACAGAGAATCGGGGGTGAGAGAGAGGGAGCGAGAGGTGAAATGAATGAGATTCCAAACGCAGCACAACTTCGGGAGGGCGAACGTGGTCGGAATGGCTATTGCAACCTGTCCTGGTAATTTCACCCCTGCGTAATTTTCAACCGTCCAACAGCAGCCAATGATCTCGGGATCGCAACAGGCCGCACGTGAAAATAACTTCTTCATGGATTCATTCGAAGCCCTCTTCCCTGGTGCCGTATATTGATCTGAGCATCGAGAAAGCCCTCATCCTGGGCTCCCAGATCAATTCCTATTCTCAGGTCGATCGAAGCATATCAGAGTCTACAAATACAGAAACAGTATTGCAAATACCCCGATTACAGAGTCGGTACCCACGTGACCCACCTACTGCTCCCCACATGAAATTAATAATTCCACCATTCCATCACCAAAAGAAAATGAAGATCCCCAAGTAGATGTTCTCGTTTCTTTAATATGATAGTTATAAATCATGCTTCCTACCGATTGATGTGAGAATAAAATATCAAACAAAAGCGCTCTTTTTTGCCCAATCCCCATCATCCTAGGATAACCGCTACCTCACCACCACCGGCCGCAGTTCCAATGCGGAGGAACTAGTAGAACAAGAATCTCACCGTGACGCCATTATTCCCACCTGAAACCGCGCACTACCCACAAGACACTAAGAAGAAGAGGAACAAAAGACGACAAAAAAAATGAGCCTCATACAACGATCCGGTCCAACTCTCCGCCGAGGCGCCATCACCCTCACCCATCCCCTCCTCCCCCGCACACCACACGCTTGTTATGCCACCCAGAGCGATCTCGGGTCGAATCCGACACCCCGACGAAGAAACGTTACCGTATTATCCGATGATGGACGATACACCTGGGGTGAGCTCAGTGGGAAGGAGAAGATGGCGCGGGCGACGCAACAGTCGGTCAATTTCGTGGTTATCATAGCTGGTGCCGTTCTGACGGTGGGCATCCCCTCCCCTTCCGTGTTTCGAACCTCTCTTCCTCAAAAAAAAAAAAAAATTGGATCTAATTGATATGGATATAGGGCGGAGTCTTTTACTTGCTTTATACGGAAGTCTTTTCGCCCAATAGTAAGACGTGGCAGTTCGAGAAGGCTGTTGAACGTATCAAGAATGATACCCGTTGCACGAATATTCTGGGGGATCGGAGAGAGATTAAGGCATTTGGGGAGAATACGTGGAGTCGATGGCAAAGGAACAGACCAATTGCGTATGTTTTATCTATTATTTTTTTGGGTTCTTTTGGTTGGAAGAAGTGTTGAGTCTGGCTAACGCGATCATCTAGGACATCTATTGAGAAAGATCGCCTTGGTCGAGAGCACTTGAGGCTTAATTTTCATGTACGAACACCTCCCTTCCCTTGATACCATACTTAGACACACGGAGAGAGAGCGAGAGACTAACCGTGACGCAGGTTGAGGGACCACGAAATTCCGGGGTTGTCTTTGTTCACATGATGAAGCCGCTGGATAAGAATGAGTGGGAATATCAGCTCCTCGCGTTGGATGCGAAAGGGCATTCGCGGGTGATCCTCGAGCAGGCGCACGAAAAGCCTGGGGTAGGGAAGGCGCTGAAGATTTTCGGGATCCAGTGGCGGTAGCCCGATTTATATTATTTATTGATTATTATCTAACGAAAAGGTACCATCGTGTATTATAGGGAATCATGGGCAGGTTACTAAGTTAATTTTTAAAACGGGAGCATATCAGTGTATTGTTATTTTATTTTTATTTCTTTGCATATCCAAGCTAACTCATGACATCACACAAAATACAGAAAAAATCAATGCCCTTCATATCACGTCAGAAAATATATAGATAGATTGATTAACTATATCCTGGGACCCTCCAGGATGGGCTTCGCCTCTTCTGTCCTCCACCAACTTTTACCCTCCTCTCCAGGGAAGGCAAACTGCTCCATACTCTCTGGCCTCATCTCCACGCTATACCCAGGCTCCATGGGGGTGACATAGTAGCCATTCTTGACCTTGGACGGGTTCACAAAGTGCTCGTGCAAGTGGTCCACGTACTCGAGCACACTCTTCTTACCACTCACCACCACATAGTCGATAGTACTCAAATGCTGCGTGTACTCGGGCAAACCCACGCCACCGGAGTGCGGGACGATGGGAATGCCAAACTTGCACGCAAGCAAGAGAATAGCCATGACCTCGTTAACACCACCGACGCGGCACGCGTCCGCCTGGAGGACGGTCAGGGCGCCGGCCTGTAGGAGCTGCTTGAAGACGACGCGGTTCTGGCACATCTCACCCGTAGCGACGCCGATGGGGCCGTAGGGAGTGTTCTCGAGGGCCTTCTTGATCGCGGCGTGCCCGAGGATGTCATCGGGGGAGGTGGGCTCCTCGATGAACCAGGGCTTGAACTCGGCGAGGTGTTGCATCCACTCGATGGCCTCTGGTACTGACCATACCTGGTTCGCATCCACCATGAGGATGTTCCCAGAATCGTAGCCGATCGCTTCGCGGGCAATTCGCAGTCGTCGCCGGTCATCTTCGAGGTTGCCGCCGACCTTCAACTTGAAATGACGATACCCCTCCGAGACGGTTTGCTTGAGGAGTGCCTTGAGCTTCTCCTCCCCGTAGCCCAGCCAGCCCGCGCTAGTGGTGTAAGCGGGTACAGCAAAATTCTGCTCTGCCTCCTTGATCCGATCCGCTTTGCCGCCCTCGGACTCTTTCAAGAGCGCAATGGCCTCTTCCGGGGTTAGGGCGTCAGTGATGTATCGGAAGTCGATGCACCTCACGTACTCCTCTGGGCTCATATCGGCGACAATGCGCCACACGGGTTTGTTGAGCGTTTTAGCCCACAGATCCCAGAGAGCGTTAACAACGGCGCCCAGTGCAAGGTGGATCACACCTTTCTCAGGACCGATCCAGCGCAACTGGCTGTCGGAAACCAGATACCGCCACGTCTTGCCCCAGTCGGCTGTAAGTTCGTCGAGGTCTTTCCCAACAACCAGCGGGGCTAAAAGGGAAATAGCCGAGCATACGATTTCATTTCCGCGCCCAATCGTGAAGGTCTACAATGGATTGTGGTCAGCAAGGCATGGGGCCGATAAAACGTCACAGGTGACTGTTAAAAAAAATAGGGAAAGAAGGGTAGAATATGCACTTACCATACCGTGTCCAGCGTGGGTAGAATCGGTGTACAAAATACAGTAGGCGGAAGAGTAGTCGCCGGCAGCATTCATGGCATCGGAGCCAGTTTTGTCAAGGGAGGTCTGGAGTCATTGAATCAGCGATTGGGCCGTCACCGTACATATCTAGGTAGCCAGGAATTCGATTTTTACCGGAAACCTCACGTCCCGCGTGATGAAGCCTGTGATCTTGACCATGGTGGCTGATTGATGAAACCTCTCTGCGCCTTTGTAGAATCTGCTTGATGTCCCTAAGAGTTATACTCCTATCCGCTCGCGACAGTGGAAGCAACTTACCTGAGAACCGCTCGGGGTAGGAAATAAACAATCGGGCCCAATGGCGTCGCTCAGGTGAATTCTAGTTCCGGATCCGGGGCCAGAGGCTATACAGAGGTAAAAGGGAGAAAGACGGGGGAGTCGAAACAAGCAGGGAGAAGAGGCGACAGAGAGCTACTATATATGAACTCTGCCCCCCACCTCTCCTCCCACGGATCGCAGGCTAAAGAGCAAAAAAAAAACCCCGCGGATTAATCATGGAACCAGGATAAGGTACAGGATACGTATTCTTCAGGGTTCACTTGATACAATCCGTACCAAAGTATAGTGCAAGTATAGTGTAAGTATAGTGTTCTTAGATGGTTTTAATGGACCGAATGAATTTGAGTGGCAGGATTTAGCCGTTGCGAGTGGAGCAGCGGAGGCGTCGATTGGCGGAAGAATTATTCCATCACTCTCAGCCGTCCGTTTGTTCCCCTCAGTTCCCGTCGGAGACCCTCCGTGGGGGGAAAATTACTGAGATGAACAGGCTAAGAAGAACAAAAAGAAGAATGATGATAGGATGGTTGTGATCTCGAAGGGGCTCCTACGGCTGTGATCACAGTGCTTGATATCTCTTTGGTCGATTCCGGTAGAAACACAAAAGTTCAGTTCAGGGTGTTGATCTGAATCCGGGCCCCATCATCATGAGTCCTCAGGCTAGATTAATTATCGGAATGCTATGAAACAAGAACAAACCCCTATCGTCACCCTCATGGTTTACGCAGACAGCCCTCTCTTCTCGCTTTCGGAGAAGAAAATGATCATCCGCCACAATTTCCTGACCAACACTTCTGCTTCCTCGTCGAGAGCCTAAAGGGAGAAAGGTGCCGAGTTAGACATTCTGGAGAGAATAAAAAGAGGGTGAAAGGTTTGGAAAGAATACTCACCTCCTCCAGCTGCTCCACAAGCTCCTGAGGCTGCCCATGTTTTCGAACATGCTCTTCCACCACATCCACCAACATCTGTTCCTGGACTCCAAGATACTCGACAATCTTCTTCTCCACAAACGGCTTGAGTTGCTCGCTAACAACCGTCTCGTCCACGAATTCCCACTTGACTTCCCAGCCCCATAGCCCTTCCTTGTCCGTGGGGATCTCTCCGGCCAACTGTCGCGCAGCTTGAGCACGCTCCTCCTCCGAAAGCCCGGCAGCTTCCGCAGCGCTGTCAAATTTGATCGGAATGAGGGGGCGCCTAGCGGTGGCTTCGGGTTCTTCCTCGTCCTCGAGTAGGCCTTCGACTTCGGCAACGGTGCGGCGGCCGGTTGCGGCCTGCGCCTTTTGAGCGGCAGCTCCAAGGGAGAGCTTGAAACGTTGTGGCTCCCTCGGGGCCTCTGGGCGGGCCTCCAGCTCCTCTGCCTGTCGCGCAAGGAAGTCGTCCGCCATGCCACGAGCCTGCTCACGTTGTTGAATGGACCGAGCTCGTTCTCGTTCCTCTGCAGTACGGTCTGAATCGTCCATGCTGACCTCGCGAGCCCGGAAAGCAGCTCGACTTCGTAGCCAAGCCCCCCGATCGGCAAAGTAGTCGTTAGATTTGCGGGTAGCCTCAGTGTCATCATTCCATTCACCTAGTCGTTTATCTATCTCGTCGCGTATGTCTTGAACCTTAGCTTCTTCTTCCTTATCCCGTTTCTTCTCTCGCTCCAGTGCAGCGGTCCTGCTGCGCTCCCGATTCAGCCAACGCCGCTCCTGGTCGAGGAATTGCTTTTCTTGCTCCGCATCACGCTTCTCCTGGCGTCGCCGTTCCAACTCCTCGTCGCTTGCATCGGAATCTTCGTCTTCTCGATCGATGTAAGCAGTAGCCGCACCATTGATGGAGCCTCCATTGACAAAAGAAACCCCCTTTTGGTAATCCTTTGGAATCTGCACTCCGAACCCCTTCGGCCCGGAAGGTGCATTAGGCATTCCCCGGTCTCGGGAACCAAGAGGAACTCCATTGGCACCTGCAGCCGGTCCGCTGGGAGCAGAAAGGGGCGGGGAAGCGAGTCGACTAACCCGGGAGCCTGCATGTCGGGCCCTTTCCATCGATTCGATCTCCTCCTCCCTCTTTAATCGTTCAATGTCCCGCCGATTGCTTCGTTCGCGGAAAGCGGAAATTTCCTTTGCGACGGTTTCCCTCATTTCGGGGGGAATATCGGACAGTTCGTCCTCTATGGTAATTGGAATAGTGACGACTTCAGCAGAAGTGCCATTATTTTGACCCTCGGCATCCTTCATGGAAACATCTCCTTCACGATCAATAGCAGAGACATCCTCTTTCTGGGTTGGCCTTGTTGGGTGGAATAGGTCGGATAGAACGTCTGAAAGGGCATTTTTGGCGGCATCGATCCGTGACTGGCGTTCAGCAGGATCCTGTTCACCTTTGCTGGATTCATATTGTTCGAGGTACTTCAGAGAGCCCTCATCGACGACAACCAATAAGGTGCTCTTCTCGATCTCACGCTCCTCCTTGCCATCTCCCTCGGACGGCGTCCGTATCTTTACAGGCACTTGTACGTCCTTTAGTACTTCCACAGCGGTACCTAAGCTCTCGGGGTCCTCGTACTCTGCGAAGCCGAACTTGCACGGCTTATCATCGGCATCCGTGGCGCGAATCCAGCGCCGCAGATTTCCCGCAGACCGGAGGATCCTTTCCACGCCTTCATCGCCACCGGCACCCTCTGTAATCCCTCCCACAAAAATAGTCCTCACAATTTCATCTCTCGTAGGAGGCTGTAGCTGCATCATGGCATCTCGTACATTCTGGCGTTGGGACTCCAAACTCGAAGAGCCCAAACCCGCACGACGGCCGGTACTTTCCCCACTGCGCTCCTTACTGGTATCTGGGGTAGCGGACTTTGATGGGCCGGACGTACCAAGGCGAATCACCGGTGCGGAGAAATTTATATTTGGCATGTTTGGAGGGGGTTGGAAGTTTGGTGGGAAACCGCCTCGACCGGGCTGCTGAGTGTTGGCTTGTTGCATCCCGGGGGGCGGGACGGTCCCAGGAGCAGCCATTCCCGGGGGGGATGCTATAGGGAGAGTTAGAAAATCGCCTAAAGTTACCTACGAGGAGCGCTAAGAAGGTTGCGAGGCTTACCCATGCCGGGAGGCGCTCCTGGATAGGCACCGTAATCAGGGGGGCGGCCATATAGACCGGGAGCTACAATTATCAGCGTAAAGACCTTTTCGTCTGGAAATATGAAGAGAAAGACCGCATGGGGCTTGTGTAGATGACATACCTTGATATGGATTATACATTGCGACCAAGTTTGCAGCTCCCCAACACCGCCAGGTAAAAACTCAGAAGGCGATCGTCGAAACACTGTCACGCAACACTTTGAGGGAATGGAGTGTTCCGGCTAACAATCACTCGCGGATTCTGAACAGGAGCTCAACACCTCCACAGAGCAACGAACACAAGCGGACGAGGAAGGTGTTTGCTGGGGTGGATGGAGAGAAACGCGCAGACTTCGGGATTGGAACATTTGACGGATTTGATGCTGGAGATTCACCGGGTGGTCCGTGCGCTATCCTCTTGGCGTCTGCCAATACATTGGCTTGGTGAATTTCGTATTCTCACCCAACCTGTGGATATTGATGGCGATTTAATTGTGATTGATTTTACTAAATTCTAAAACAAAGCAGTGACTCAATTACACCTAACTTATCCAAATACTAACAGAAGATGTATGCACGTTCAAGGACATATACTCTCTTGAGTGGAGGAATATGTTTAGATGACAGGGTTTGTGAACATCAACACATCTGTAGATGTCTCGATACCAATCATTATTCGCTTTGCCAAGAGAAGACTCACTCCCATTTCAAGCTACCTGGAAGATTACCTACGTACTCCAAATCAAGGAAGTCGAGCGGCCACACATGGATCAAGCGCAAGAGGGCCCCTGGAAACCATTCAAGGTTTAAGGGAATAAAGGGTTTCGAATAATCCACTTGGCAGTTGGAAGTGGATTCCATAAACGGACAAGCTTGTTTTTCCCCGAGGATTCAGGGCGTTGTCGGTGCAAATCCGTATGGATCGGATTCTTGTCAACAGGGTGTAACGTCTGCAAATCTACCCAATCGCAAAGGTCAACCACCCAATCAATTGGACTCGTGCACATGAATCGAATTCCCTTCCGGACTGGACTCAGTAGCCTGCTTCATTATTATCACCATTTATCATTTAACCGGGCTGGGGACGGAACTCTAATCTGGATCGGAGTGAACAATGGACGGGTGGGATATTTCCGAGGAACCGGCCCGTTGGAAGGATTTGATAATGGGAATTGGGGATGGGGGAGACAATTTTATCAAAAGATGATTATGAAGAATCAGGTAAAGCCGATAGTTCGGTCTAGTTCTAGAATGTAAGGATGACAAACTTGCCGTCAAGATGAAAAATCTGTTTAATTTTCAACGTTCAGCTGACCTGTTGATAATTACCTGATTGATATGCGTTGAAGATCTGCTCGGAGAAGAGGGGCTGCTGGTTAATTTCAGGTGGTCATGGAAATATCATCTCCGTCGGATAAAAAGGAAAGAGAAAAAGGAAAAACAAAAATAACAACTAAATTTCATCAACTAGAACGATTCTATCCATATTATTATTTTTGTTATGCTTATTATTGTTGATTTCCAGTGCTAAATTAATTCTGGAACCAGAAAATTTGCCCCACGGCAGCCCCTCCACGGACCTCAACACGCCGGTTGACGCCATATACAGCTCTAGCTCCCAAAGCGTCGTCCAACTCTCCTCCGCCCAGTCCCGTTTGCGTCTCTGTCCTTCCCCATCCTATTAATATTGTTGCTGCTGCTCTCTCTGTGGCTTTCTTTGCGCCTAACGGACTCCTGTCTCTCTGGTTTATAATCTGGTACGGCTTTCTTCCCCTCCTTGGTTCCCTCCCCCATTGAACCCCTCCATTCCCCGGTCAACTATAGCCCCGCACTGACGCCTGTTTTTTTTTGATAAGGACCAAACCACAACAAGTACAGCAAAATAAGGACCAAGAAAATCCAAAAAAGCTTCACAGATACCATTCATAATGCCTGCTTTCTCTCAGGCCAGCGAACTCTCCGCCTGGAAGGAGCTCCAGGAGCACCACAACACTGTGGGTCGCAACATCGTCCTCAAGGAGTGCTTTGAGAAGGACCCCGAGCGCTTCAACAAGTTCAGCCGTACCTTTGCCAACACTGTGGACAGCTCCGACATCCTCTTCGATTTCTCCAAGAATTTCCTTACTGAAGAGACCCTAGCCCTCTTGGTCAAGCTCGCCAAACAAGCTGGTGTTGAGGAGCTCCGGGATTCTATGTTTGCCGGTGAACCCATCAACTTCACTGAGAACCGTGCTGTCTATCATGCTGCTCTTCGCAATACTAGCAACCAGCCCATGCAGGTCGACGGTAAGAGCGTTGTCGAGGAAGTTAATTCCGTCCTCGATCACATGAAGGAGTTCTCCGAACAGGTCCGGAGTGGCGAGTGGAAGGGCTACACCGGCAAGAAGATCAACACCATTATCAATGTTGGTATTGGTGGATCTGATCTGTAAGTCCCATTTCCAATCACCCCTCACTTTACTCCCGGGATTTTTTTTCCTTTTAGTTTAGGTAAATGTACGCTAATTTCGTGACAAGCGGCCCTGTGATGGTCACTGAAGCCCTGAAACCTTATGGTGCCCCTGATATGAAGCTGCACTTCGTTTCCAACATTGACGGAACCCACATTGCTGAAGCTATCAAGGACTCCGACCCTGAAACTACCCTCTTCTTGATTGCTTCCAAGACCTTCACCACTGCCGAGACCACTACTAACGCCAACTCCGCGAAGAAGTGGTTCCTTGAAACCGCCAAGGATGAAGCCCACATCGCTAAGCATTTCGTTGCCCTCTCCACCAACGAAGAAGAGGTCACCAAGTTTGGCATTGACAAGAACAACATGTTTGGTTTCGAGTCCTGGGTGGGTGGTCGCTACTCCGTCTGGAGCGCCATCGGCCTCTCCGTTGCTCTCTACATCGGTTTCGACAACTTCCACCAGTTCCTCGCTGGTGCCCACGCCATGGACAAGCACTTCCGCGAGGCCCCATTGGAACAGAACATCCCTGTCCTTGGTGGTCTTCTGAGCGTGTGGTACAGTGACTTCTTCGGAGCCCAGACCCACCTAGTGGCGCCTTTCGACCAGTACCTGCACCGTTTCCCCGCCTACCTACAACAGCTGTCCATGGAGAGCAACGGTAAGGCCATCACCCGCACTGGTGAATATGTCAAGTATACTACCGGCCCAATCCTATTCGGCGAGCCCGCCACAAACGCTCAGCACAGTTTTTTCCAGCTCTTGCACCAGGGCACGAAGCTCATCCCCGCCGACTTCCTCATGGCTGCCGAGTCCCACAACCCCGTGGAAGCCGGAAAGCATCAGCGCATGCTGGCATCCAACTTCCTTGCCCAGGCTGAGGCTCTCATGGTCGGCAAGACCCCTGAGCAGGTCAAGACCGAAGGGGCTCCCGACAATCTCGTGCCTCACAAGACCTTCCTCGGCAACCGACCAACTACCTCCATCCTGGCCCAGAAGATCACCCCATCGACCCTGGGAGCCCTCATCACCTATTATGAGCATGTAACCTTCACCGAGGGAGCTATCTGGAACATTAACTCCTTTGACCAGTGGGGTGTGGAGCTAGGCAAGGTTCTTGCCAAGAAGATCCAAAAGGAGCTGGAGACTGCTGGTGAGGGCGGTGGCCATGATTCTTCGACCAGTGGCCTGCTCCTCGCCTTCAAGGCCAGGGCAAACCTTGCATAAAAGACCTTTACTCCATTTAATCCGATTGATGATAATGTGAGAGGTAAAAAAATGGTAACTAAAAAATTTGGGGGATTTGGTCAAATAAAATGGGCGAAATATTTTGATGAATGACACGAGTGGCATATCTTTTCTTTGTTTTTAATAATAAGCAGAATCCAACATGTTTAATATCTTCATGCATTTCTTTTTCGCTCCTTTCGAAGTAATTTGTAGAGCTAATTTAGGGTTCGGACGAACCGTTGTCGAAGATCGACTTTTTAAGCCTGGGGCTAAGGGACGGAGGATCGCTGTCCTGGTTGGGTCGAGACCACCGTGTCTACTCACTCTCTTTTCACGACCCTCAAAAGCCCATCAAGAACACATTATTGAGAAGAGGAAGGCCATCCGCCAAATAGGCGGAGCGCGAGACATCAAAAATGGGCTTATTCCCCACCCGATTCCTCTTTTACACTGGATTTCTGGTCTCCTGTTGGTCCCCGACAGCAACTGCGGGGAGAAATGACGGCTATACGTACGGCCAACAAATGCCAGTGACTTGCTTGAATCGCACAATGTGAGTACTCTTATCTCGGTAGACATTTTCTAAATGCGAATGGAGGACCCCGGACTCAACACCTGCTAACTTTACGCCCATTAGTGACTCTGGTGAACATGTATGCGCTTCCCCCTATCCACAATCCGGGACCAACCTCGCCACCAAATTTCAAAAGCAAATATAACACACAAAACATACTCATAAATATATGGCTCGAAGTGAATGAATAGTACTAACCCTCTCTCTAGATAACAGACGACCTCGGAAAACTCCAATACATCCCTTTCCCAACCTGCAACGAGACATTCCTCCCCCTCGCTCTCCGCTACGGCGTCACCGAAACAGTCAATTGCACCATCAACTCCCTCCCCGATGAACTGTACCACCTCCTGGAATACTATGTGCACTCCGACGTCCCCATGACCTGTCGTGTTCCCACCTCGCCTCTCATCACCACCACTACCGACCGCAAACCGTCCGACGAAGGCACAGAATCACCCTCCTCCAATTCCAACACCCTCTCTGTCCTCGACGATGACGGGCCCCCATACACACCTATTACGTTTGCGCTCCAGGGCACACTCCAAAAAAGCCACCTACACATCTGGACAGACATGAACGTGGTCGCCCACAGCATCGCCAAACCCGTGACCAACGGCAAGGGCAAGAAGAAAAGCCGGAGAGATGGCTACATTGTCGCGGGAACGGCCTACTCGGTCCCGGAGTTCGACCTGGCTCTACTTAAGAAGGCTTCGGCGGGGGCTGAGGAGGCCGCATCGGCTGTTGTGGAGGGGGCCATGGAACCGTGGACGGCTGGCCATGGGACCAAGGTGATCCGTGGGGAACCGCTCACATTTACGTTCCATGTGAGTTGGGTCGAGGGGGGTAGGGGTATTGGATGGCCGTCGCGTGAGGGGGAGACCGGGGGGTCTAGTGTTCTCGGGGCTTTCTTCTCGAAGATGTTTTTCTTTGGCCTTGCGGGGGCGGTGGGTGCGGTTGCGGCACTGTATTGGGAGAGGAATGGGCGCAGACGCAGAGGCGGTTGGAAAGGGGATGGGATTCTCGGGGCGCCAAGTGCTGGTGGTGGGAAGACTGGCTTAGGAGTTGTTGGGGTGTCGTTTGGGAATGGGAATAAGGCGAGTGGGTACGGTGGGTATTCCGGTAGTTCAGGAGGAGGGTATGGGGGGTTTTCTAGTGGGAAGAGGGACTAATCGGTTTTATCTGTTTCCCTTTTCTCTTTCTTTTTGGGTGATATAGAGATTGCGGGGACGAGGGAAAGAGGTATCTTGTATATGAAGACATGTCGGAATGACCTTCTTTATGAGTCCAAATTATACTGAATATAGGACTCTGGAAATGTGATTTTGATATCTAGACACAGGCCAGTATAATAACAAAAGGAATAGTATACATAAAAGAAATAGAACAGGTGCGAGGCAACACATAAACCTCCATTTATGCCAACCTCACCCTCTCAAAAACCCATACAAGTCAAAAGCCCAAATTCTCCTAATCTACCACCCCTGTGCCCTCATCCTCTGAATCTTGTTCACTGTATGCGTGAATGAGAACTTAAACAACTTCCTCCACCTCTCCATACGAAGATTCTTCTTCATCTGTCCCCGTCGAACATGGAACTTCTGTTGATTCGACTGCTGTCGCACCCGATTCACCGAACACGCAGCCCCCAATGATCGCAGCGCCGCGGCGAGATCAAGCCCCCTCTCCGGTTCAACATGTACCTGTCGGCCCAGCGTAGGCCCCAATTTCAACTCGACCTTGCGGGGGGATCTCATAATGCTCTCCGTTGCAGCAGATAGGCCCACCGCGCGCGAGAGGGAGAGACCATTCGGCCCATTGCGTCTGTTTCCCACCGAGGATCCTGGTGTTGTGCCGGCTGATGCCTTTGTGTTGTCGCGGCTATTGAAGTTGAGCTCATTGAGGATCTGGTCAATGCCTGCCGTCGTGTTGGAGGGTCTTGGGGGCCGAGGTTTCTGGGATCGGGAGCGTGTGTTGGATTGAGAAGGAGGAGGGGGAGATGGTGAGTTATCTGTCGAGGAGAAGCGAAGGGATTGCGGATTACTGGGGGATCGAATTGCGGGTTGCGTGTACAGGAGAGATGTCGTCGGCCTCGAGCGGAGGCAGCGGGTGAGAGATCGCATCTCCATTGTTTGTACTTCTCTCCGAATCCGAACGGGAATTGAAGTAGGAGCTCTCAGTAATCGACCAAAGTAACCTCCCCCTAAATAAGATGGGAATGGAGAGGAGAGCTGGTAAGGTGTTGCGGTTTGCCCTGTCCCTGGCGATGGTCGGAATCACGTTCTTTTTTTTCCGAGTAGAAATCGGCACCGCCGCACGTGACTTCTCTGCATCTCCATAGCCCAACATAAAGGACCCCTCCTCTCCTTCTCTTTCTCTCACGGCGAGGTGAAAAACCGATATTAGTTCGAAAGACTCAATATATACCAGCCATGTCATCTATCACTATTGCAACTCTCCCGCGTATGAGCCGCGAGGCTCTTGCGGCCCTGCTACTTTCCGCGGCTTCCAGTGCACCAGGTAACAAACTAGCGATTATCGATGTCCGGGACTCAGGTATGGCGACCACTGCCTGCACATTCTTTTTTTTCTCCCTATTTTTTCCTGTTTTTAGTTTTCGTATCAATTTCTACGTTTCCTCTATGGTAGTAATAAACTTGTATACAGACCATGTTGGTGGCCACATCTCCTCGTCCACCTGGATTCCAAGCTCCTCACTTGACTACCGGATGCCGGAGCTTGTGCGGACGCTCAAAGACAAAGAAAAGGTTGTCTTCCACTGTGCATTGAGTCAACAGCGTGGCCCGTCTGCGGCTCTCCGATACGCCCGGGAACGGGAGAGGACCCTTGGTGGGGAAGAGAGCCAGAAACAAGAGGTGTTTGTGCTTGAGGGGGGGTTTGTCCAGTGGCAGGAGAAGTATGGGCCCGATGAGAGGTTGACGCAAGCTTATGTTGCGGATATTTGGCAGGAGTATTGACATTTCCGCATGTCTACCCGGCTTCACTCCCCTTGTCTCGGATTTAGTTATTTAGATTCTTGTTCAAATGATACCCTTTTACTTGGTTGCTAGATGTTGGCAGATGGGCTCGGAGTATTTTCTGCTCTACTGAATTGGCTGGGTAACTATGGGAATTGCCTCTTCTTATTCAACCTTTTGACGAACCACCCCAAGATGAGCAAATAAGACGAAAAAAAGGAAAGGAGCTTATTTATTATGAATAATGAAAATGAGACCTCTTTGCTTGTCTTTGGCATGTCGAATGGTAGCAGTAGTGATATTTAACGAGAAACACAATTAATTTCTACCATCGCCTATATAAGGTGGTTCTTTCTTTTTATTTCCTTTTACCGGCGCTTTTGACTACTTTATACTTCATACCTTTTTGGGGCAGCATTGATTTAGTTTTTTATGTTTACTTTATGTTGGGTGACAACAGCCGGTTTTGAACGGGGAGACGACTCGGAGGTAAATAACCTTGGAATGGTAAATATTATTTCTAGACTAAATTCACTAGCTCCAGCCAACTAGACTGATTGGACTAACCTTCTCAGCAACCTTGGAAAGCTAGAAGCTAGCCCAACTACAGTGGAGTACAGGTAGCCCCCAGGCCGGTTTTTTTATCCTCGTCCTCTCCATGTCTTCCGAGACGGAAATATATATTTCTTGTTGTTCAGATGTATTTTCCCTCCCACACCTGGTGCTAGGTCCAACAATTTAGCATCAATGCATTATAGTGATTTTTAAATTTAAAATAAGCCGAAATGTATTATCGCATTTATCATTCATTTTGTTTTTTAATAATAATATAATGGTCATACAAGGCCATATATGTATATATTATGTTACAAACATCTATACGTATTCTTCCTACTGCCTGATTACTTCTCAAACCCTTCCCCCAAACCCGACGGGGCGGCGCTTTCCCCCATTCTCTGGAATGATAGCCATGACCTTGTAGAGCTTACCCATACCGCCGCCGCCTCGCTCAACTAAACGCTTCCACCCACTCTCTATGACCTTCCGTTTCTCTTCGTCTCCCACACGGCTCAGCAGCTGCTTCATGCGCTCTTCGATGCCCATTGCCTGCAGGAAGTCGCCTTGCTCGACGGGCCCGTGAACTTCCACCCCCTCACTAGCGTCAATGGCGGCCTCGGCAAGAGAGATAAAATCAACATCCGCACTGACATCCACTTGTCCAGGCGAGGAGAGCGCCGGAACGTTTCGATGACGCTGGATCCCTCGAAGTGAGTTAATAGGGATAGTGGTTAAGGTACCGTAGTCCATAATTAAGGCAGCGCCTGACGGGTTGACCTTCCCGCGTGCTGGGGCTGGTGAAGGATCGCCTGGTTTTGTGACCGTTCGTGGAGGCTGGGAGGAGCCCCCAATGCGACGAGCGAAGTCGGACGCATAGATGCGGCTTTCGGGGCTAACCTCGATCGTGGAGCCGGGCTGCGACTTGAGCGCACGGTAGCGTTCTGATATCTCCGGGATTACGAGAGAAGATGGAGTTGACGCCTTGGCCATGGTCAGTTTGAACTCAGGTTCGCCCTCGAGGTTCTCATCCACTGCTTTTGGGTTGAGGGTGACCATGATCTCGCGCCACTGGGGCGTGTTTGCGATTTTGAGGGGTTTGTGGAGTTTTTGAGGGCCCGTAGGGGTCATGATCTCGGTTTGTTCAGGTTGGTTCTCTGGTGCTGGGGGGATGGATTCAAAGGCGTGGATTGGGAGCGCGTCGAAGAACTCATGAGCGAAGATGAAGGGCGTTTTATCTTCTTCTGGAGGGGATCGGTCAGCCAGAGATTCCCCATTTGCCGAAAAGGCATATCCGATCGTACTCACCGTGGGGCAGGAGTCTAATATCTTCCACCCAAATGATCGGCACATTAAAATACTTGCTGGTGCTCCGATGACCAATCTCCGTTTCTTCCATCTTCGCATCTCCACAAAGTCGTTGCCTCTGAACTTCTCGGAGTGTCGGACTGGCTTCAACTAAATATATCGCTTCGATGCTTGATGCAAAAACTTTGAAGTGTCGAAAAGTCTATCAACCATCCACAATCCGTCAGCACCTTTTATGTTATAGAAGGGGGGGGGGGAAAGCCAAGATAGATCACTCACTCGCAACATATCATCCATTAGGGTTCCCTTTCCAGGTCCAACCTCCATCAACTGTATTCCACTTTTCTTCCCCCCTTGTGACATCCACTCCGCAATCGTCCATATGCCCACTAGCTCTCCAAACACCTGCGATATCTCTGGGGATGTGACGAAATCCCCTTTTTTCCCGAACACTTCTCCGCCGCCTTCGGACCGTGTTGTGTAATAACCCCCTTCGGGCGAGGTAAGGACTTGACGCATAAAAGCCGCGATCGGGATCGGACCTGTTGTCTTTATTTTGGGATTCGCCCGTCAGTAGGTGTGGTATTGTATGATGGAGGGTAAAGGCACCTTGATCGCATTGGCGAGGGTGCGCGCAAGCGGCGTGGACCACTCTCTCGTATCAAATGTGGAAGACCATCGCCGCGACCCGGGGCGGAGAACTTGATTCAGCTCTTTCCTGAGAAGTTGAGTGAATATGTGGTTTGTTCTAGAAGCCATTTTTATTGGTCCTGGCATTCACTGCGCTGAGTGAAATAGTCGTGCTCAGTGGCGGGTATGAAGTTTGTCATGTGTTATATATAATGGCCATTTAGCTATTAACACTACTGCAACTTCTTTTTTTTTTTTTTTTTTTTCTTCATAAAAAAAAATACCATGAAAGGAACGTGGATGAATGATGTCAAAATTTATTTCTCTAATCCCTCTGCTAACACGGGAGAGGCTCTTATCGAAGATTGTCTTTGAGTGGTGGTATATTGGCTCATTGGGTCATAAATAGCATTTAGTTTTGCAGAGTTTCACCAACGGGGTTCCCGTGGCGCAATGGTAGCGCGTTTGACTTGTATGTGATCCCTTTATTCCCGCATCGGGCGCAAGCTATGCTCCCCTCAAATTCTGAAGTATAATGCTGACCCTTCATTTAGCTACCTCTGGTTGAGGAAAGAGATCAAAAGGTTGCGGGTTCGAGCCCCGCCGGGAACTTGAAATTCACTGGTGTTAGGATGGTTCAACAGGTCCACTTTTCATCACACATCTTTTTCATCCTTCTTTTTTTTTCTCTCTTTATTTATTTCACATTTTCTTTTTTTTCTTATTCACTACTTTTTCTGCTTCTTACTATGTAGTTTTATTTTGTCACTGTTTGTCACTAGCTACTTTTCTTGTCCTTCACTACCCTTTTTCAACCCTATGGAAGTACAAACCAACCAGGAAAATCAAATTGCAACAAAAAAAAGAAGTTTGATTCAGCAAACTCAGGTTTCTGTCCAGGCGCCCTGTGTATAGCCACCATTATCCATAAATTTTACAAGGAAAGGGCTTGCTTTGATTTTCTCCTGACGAAGAGATCGCCTCGGAATCTGCTAAATTATAGACAGCGGAACGGAGAGCCTAACCATATAGATATATATCCCCTCGCCATTTAGAAATGCCCGTCCCAACAAACACAATGTTTTAGGGCGGACATTTGATTTTGAGCCGCCCTCATGCCTTAGGACGGATGAATTCAAAACCATCACCCAACACAGCGATGATAAAATAGCTTGTAGCATAAATTTATGCTGGAAAAATACCTGGCTAGAATCATCCTGCTCAGTGCTGAATAACCTCTAATAGTATGGAATTAAATTTTCGGGGCTTCACCTGTATATTTTTCATCGGGTAGGGCGCGAGATTCTACTACAAGGATGACGAGGATGATGAAGGCAACTTTAACCTAACAAAGCTGTTATATTCGAGCACCTGAACTACCAACAGAAGCATGTTCAAGCAGTAGGTTACACAACGCAAAACCAAGTGAGATTTTCTGATTCTCTTCTATTTCAATGCCGGGGGTTGCGGGGTTACATGCCTGCTGTTCTGAAGCGAGTGGCGTTTTGGGTGTTATTCTATCCAATGCTCGAAGGGACCGGATGGATGAGCCCCCCCAGTAACAACAGACAAGCCTGGAGATGGAGTCAAGCTGTGTCGTCGAGGAAGGGATTCGGGGACAAGGGAGACTTGAAATAAATCCACAATATCGGCCGTATTCTTACCTGCGGTCTACTAAAGTTGTTGCGCCCTCTTCAAAGGTGACCAAAAACTCCGGAAATAGCCCCCTGGAGCCCTAAGAGAAAGCCCCTCGGACCGAAAGACAAGTCTTGAGGGCCGGGGGCCCAGGTATGGGAGCCTTTCGCCAAGCATGCTTTTGAGGAAATGAAGTCCCTTACCAAGGAGCATATCGACAACCGAGAGGAAAAACTCAAGAAGTGCGTGGGTGAATATCCGTCGTTAATCCCTGGTGGATTGGAACCATTTACGTCTGCCGAAAGCTAAGAGCAGCTGAAAGAGGGAATTGATCAAGAAGACATTGACCTGGAGGAAGAGGTGCCCTGCAATCTTCGTATCCAGCAATGCCGTTGATCGAACGGGAAATGAAGAGTGTGATTATGGATGTTGAGGGAAATTGGTTTTGGCTAGCATATGCCCAGGTAGAAAGGACGACGGTAGAGGAAGTGCGTACTTAAGCTTTGAGAAGGGGGGGGGGTTAAGAAGATACAGAAAATTTCATTGATGAGAGTAATATGCCCCTTGGACATAAATGTTTTGGGCAAAAAACATCTCTTCAATTGAAAATTACCCCTCTATGGCTGGCTGATAGGAATGCTTCGAAATTGGGGAGCTTCCAGAATATCATTTGCAGTCCTAGATAGTACACAAAAGAAAATATCAATATTCATATACATCATGATACAAGGGTCAAGCTTGTATTGCACAATATAATTAGGATGACCAAAGCACGTATAATTTAGGCAGGTGAGAATCAAGCCACATGCCATCGTCGCCTGCTGGCAATGCCCCACTGGAAGGAATAACCACCGCGAAGATTAATCAAGATCCAGCGGAAATGCCCTGGGAATTTAAATGGTGGCGTACTTCTCCATTATCAGCGGTACAAGTTTTCGGGGACATTCTGCAATGATCTCTCTCACGCCCTCGAATTCTGTCCTGGGGCATCGGTCATCATTTGATCGCTATAAAGCCCTGTCTCCTTAGAGCCCTGGTTTTGGTTTCTGCTGCCTCGGCCAGAGTTTCTATTGCCTCTGAACCCCCTTCTGTTTCCCCGGGTGCTATGCTTGGATGCATCTCGAGAATCAATAACTTGGTTGTTTTGCTCATTGAAACCATACCTCCCGTCTTGAACCGTAGGATCGGCATTCCGTTGTACGCGTCGGTTGCGATCGGCCTGCTCTCTCTGATTATCGAATACGTCGTGATTGGGTTTCGGGCCAGAGGATTTATGTCGTATAGATAGAACCCTACCATCGGCCTTTTTTAAGGATTAGTTCCAACTCTTTCCGTGATAATACATGCCGGAGGGCGGGAGAGTATACCTTCTGGTTATGAAAGTTGGCAATAGCCTTCTCCGCCGACGACTTTTCTGCGAACGTGATCTCCGCCGTGACAACAGGTTGTTGCGATGTGACCCAGCAGGACAATATCTGTCCAGATACAGGTTCGATTGCCGACTGAATGTCGGCGGCTGTGGTTCCAGGTGCAAAATTGGACCCGATAACAGCAAACGGCCCTGACCCTGCTCCCTTGATGCTAATCCCGCCAACATTATTCCGAACTGAGGCCTGTCCACTCGCGGGCCTCAGAGCCGACATCAAGCGATCTTCATCAGGTCGACGTTTATTTGTTGGTTTCGTGTTTGTGGCCGTGGTTCGTCCAGCAGCTGAGGCACGACTGTTTTTCCCGGTAAGGCTGGCGGATGAAGAGCGCTACGGACCAAGGAAAAATTTTAGTAACCGGATCACTCGCGACAGGAACTATAATGGGATTAATATCAATAGATTTCGCTGGTACCTTAGTTACACCAATCCGGCTTGCTAGGCTTCCTGGTGTCGCATTTTGTGCTTTGTTGCCAACTCCGGAGCCTGGGGCGCTTGACCTCCTGTTTTTGCCCAGGAGTTTACTTGCGAGTTCCTCGTTACGTTTCTTAAGACGACCTTTTATTGAAAAGGGCAAATCGTAAGCCAAAGTATGTCGCTGGGTTGAGGTTTCAGTTATACGGAAGTAGGTTTCTTTTACCTGCTTGGATGATTTCGTTGAACGCGACTGCGTCCTGGCGGGCAGGCATGATGGATGCTGAAGGGCTTGATGAAGGTCGATATTTTTTCTTTCCTGTCCTTCCCCTTTCGCTTGTACTTATTGGATATCGATCACTGTTTTCTTGTAGATCTTGTAAAAAAAAAAAAAGTAGTAAACTACTGCTAAACTTTTGGAGATTGAGCTGCGATGCGTGGGGTGAGTTGGGGTAGGTGAGTTGAGAGGAAGGCAAAGCTGGGCTCGGTTTGGCTCCGCTCCGGATCCAAGACTCATGCAGCCTCCCCGACTTTGCGGTACACCACATCCTAATTCCTACGGTTCAGTGCAAGAAAAAAACTGTATAATCTTTCTCTGGACGAGTTGAAACATTCGACATGTTCCGCGTGTCATGTTTCTCGCCTGGATTGTTTGTTTCTAATGGGAGAGTGCTGAATGCTGGCTATGCTCTGTAGCGGCCATGTATCCTGAAATGGAAAGTGCGATCGAGTCCCTTGCGGTGCTCTAGTCGCCTCTTTCCTCTTTCCTCTGTCCGACGTAGCAAATGCACCCAGCAGGCAAACTGTGCGGCCTGGTTCCCCTGGGGTCTTTGGCAACCCCATCCCCCCCCACCCATTGATCCTCTGCGCAGGCCACACATCTATTACGCAGCTGTCCCCAGCGCTCTTCACTAGGTCTAATGCAATTATTTCCAAGTCTGACTACATTTTAACCTGGAGCTTCTTATCTCGTGCGAAGGCATTGATAGTTGGGTACGATGGCCTCGTATGCCGACTCCAACCACAGACGCCAAGCAGTGTCGTTTTCTCTGGCAATCCGGTCGCCTCGGGCCAAAAGAAGCCGGTAGGATGGGATTGCTTGACAAGGCGAGATATGGATGTCGTTGACACTAACATGCTAGGCTTCTGAGACCCCCAACCCCATCACCGGCGTGTGAGGAGAGCGCTCATTATCCGGTCTTCAACCCCCAAGATCCCAGACATAATCCTTCTCTCAGGCCATCTCCATGGCTCCAGGATGATTATTATCTACATCAGACCCAAAGCTACACTGGCTCTGTTCGCTGGATGCAAAGCCTCCCTAGAAGGTCTTTACGGAGAGCCCGATCGGGATTGCTGGCTCTTAGATCTGGGATATATAGGCGCCCCTCCGTGGTGCAAAATTCTAGTGGCAATGATGAAATCCCCAGGATGTGGTCTTCGTCTGACTCCACGGAAGGTTCGTCTGACAACCATGATGCACTCTTCTCTTCAGCTGTATCAGAAGCTAGTACAGAGGAAGACGTTGAATTTGGAACGGATCTCTATCGGACAGGCTGTAAGAAGCCTTCAGACGTTGCCGATGGAGTTAAAAGATACTCGTCCAACTTCCCGTCCCCTACCACGTGCCCAGAATCCGATGGATTTCCTGGTTCAGTCATTGGTGTTTATGACGTTCCTGGGGTATACTTTGCACAAGTGACACCCAATCATCACCAGGACCTGGACAGCCAGCCGGTAGAAGAAAAGCCAATGATATGTATCGATACCCCGTCCTCGTTGGATGCTGATTTAGAGAGAACCACGCCTACACAATTTGAGAACATCGATCCTCCTTACCCAGATTCCCCATCTACCACTAGCTGTGGAATTGGCACTCCTCGGGTATCTCCAGTTTTGGATGAAGAATCCGACCTTCCTGACATTCCTGATGCATTGGTGAGCCAAATAATAACGGACACCATCGATCCAAACACTATCACCTGGACTACAACCTCCGGTGTTTCGCACAGGTCAGGAAGCGTTTCAGTTTCTCTTGCCGCGACCGAAAATTCCAAGGAGGCTAAAGCAGAGCAGCCAATATGTTCTTGTGAATTAGACACTACCGAAAATACCGGCATCCCAGAACGTAATACAGAGCCGTCCTTTAGGGTGAGGGATGCAGGGACTAATGTAAGTGCTTTTTGTCGGGTATTGCCGCAAACTAACGTCCGGGTAGGCCCATAGTGATAGGGAATCAGAATTTGATTTAGGAGAAGCGGATTATTATCTTTCACTGGCCCAATACAATGATAATGATACCGTCAATGACAGTAGCAGCATCCAGGAACCACCTCGTCCTAATAGCCTTAGTGAGGTCGGAACTGGTATTGAGCCATTATCTATCGGCCCGTGGTTACCCATCGAAAAGGACGATCTTTCATCGCTGTCGTCATGGAGGGATGAATACTTTCTTGTTGACGGCAAATCAAACGATCTTCATCCTGACCGTGGAGATAATCCAACGAAAGGAGATAGAATCATCGGTGACGGTGGTATATACAGTGGACCTGGTCTTGATCGTAGTATATCTTTCGGAAGGCACGGCATCCCCGAAATTGTCGGCCCTGTCCGACCGGTTCGAGTGCAGCCTTCACGATCGATACCGACAGAACGAGAGCGAAGCGATTCGTCCGACGAGTATCTAGCCACATACTCCCTGTTTCAAAGACATTATTTCTCTTGAAACCCGTGTGCTATTTGGTCTGCAGATCTAACTTTATACATTCGCTTTTAAGCTCTGCGTGGAGATCAGCAATGTTGCTCATCAGAAGCGGAGCCACATTGTTAGGAAGGTTGCATATTTATTAGGTCTCATGCCATGGCGATTGGGACTTTGATCAAGCATGTAATGCGAAAATGCTGTTGGTAAAGCGCCGCTCTTTTAGGAATTTGGGTTTCTCTGGTCCTAGTGTATATGTACGGCTCGGAAGGCATGTGTTCATTAGGAACCTGGGATATTGAAGAGTTGCCGGATGATTTGAGAGTATAGAAAAATGAAAATACGAGAGAAAGGACCCGGGCGGGAATGAGCGAGAAAAATAGAGTAATCATGTGTATATGCTGTAGTGATACATAACTTAGCCCAAACGTAGAGTGAACCCAGCACCCGTCTCTCCAGCATCACTTGCTCCCTGGCTACCGAAGACACTAGCAAAATCCAGCTTTGGGGCCTCCTGGCCACGTTTCGGCGCTTCGGGAGTCTCGCGGCGCCTCCTTTTCTCCATTCCGGCCTTTGAGGGAAACGTCGGGAACATCTCCTTCGGTTTTGGGCGAGGGTCTTCACGGAAGTACTGATGCGACAGACATTCTTGGGCTGTCGGGCGTGAGCCCGGGTTCAAAGCCAGCAGGGAAGAGAGCAAATTAAGGCCGGCGTTGGTGAGAAAAGGGAATTTGGCACGAGGGAGGAGCGGTATACTCCCTGATGATGTGGAGGAAGCAGGCGGAAGACGAAGAGATTTGGCGTTTGGAAGGGAGCGGAATCCAGGCCAGGATTGGGGGGTTGGGGGCCCGGTTAGTCCGAATATCTTGGGACAAAACTCAAGTTAGGGTTCCAACCTCTTTTAAGTAGTCGCCAAGGGGGAAAGAGAGGGAAGTGTTGAAATAGACAGAGTGATTAAATGTTGAAAGAGGGGGGAAATATAGAAGTAGTCTACTAACCTTCGAAACTTGATCGACCTCGTTCTTCCCTTGTAACAAAGGTTCCTTGGTAAGAAGTTCGCCGAATATACACCCGATACTCCATAAATCGATCTCGGTGCCGTATTTCTCGGCGCCGAGGAGTAGCTCTGGGGACCGATACCAGAGCGTCACAACCAACTGGGTCAGTTTGGGGGGTGGATCGCCGTAGTACCTAGCCATGCCGAAGTCGGCGATCTTGATCTCGCCTCGATTATTCAAGAGAAGGTTGGAGGTTTTGAGGTCACGGTGCATGATCCATTGAGAGTGAAGGAAATCCAGACCGGAGATGACCTGGAGAAGGAGGGTTTTGATCTCCGAGGGAAGAAATGGTTCGCGCATGTCGTCGAGGAGGGTTTTCAAGTCGTGTTCGAGGAAATCCATGACGAGGTAGACCCTGTGTGGAGCTCATAAAAAGGGGAAAGAAAGGCAGGGGGAGGGGAGTTACGAGTATTGTCCGCTCCCCCCGCGCGCTCCCCGAGGATGGTTAATCCCAACTGTATCTGGAACTTTTCAGGGTGAGAGGGAAAGAGTGAGGGGGAAAGAAGGAAAGGAAGGGCAAAAACGGAGGGTTTCTCTTACTCGTCCATTTTATTTCCTATAACAACCTCGCGGAGGTAAACGACATTCGTATGGCGAGCCTCCAGTAGGGTTTGGATTTCCCGCAGCCCGGTGACGGGAAACCCATCCGGAGAGTTTTCCATCTTCAGCTTCTTCAGCGCTACCACCTCCCCGGTCGTGATGTCCCTTGCCCGACTGACCCAACCGTACGAGCCTTCCTCGATGTGATTCAATCTCTCAAAGTTGTCCACATGGCGAGAGGGTCCCCATTCCTGGGTGGGGAATTGGAGGATGCTGGACTTGGGTGGTTGCTTCTTCTGTTCCGCGTGTTCGAGATCAGGCGCTTGTTGCTGCTGCTCATTGGAAAGGCGTCGTCGTTTCTTCGGAGGCGCATCGGCGTCCCCATTGAGCGCATCGCCGGGTTGATCTTGGGCTGTAAGGGCTTCTCGGGCCTTTGCTTGCTCTTCGAGCTGACGTTGCTTCTCGGCTTTGGCGCGTCGCTTTTCTTCCTTCTCACGTTTGCGTTGGGCGACAAGGGCTTCCGTCTCCGGGTCGTCGTCGTCCGCCCACCTAGATTTTGAGGTCGACATCTGCGGTTCTCTCTGTGGTCTCGGGTAATAAAGGGGGAGGTCGGTCAGAGGGAGGGATATAATGCAGTTGGCTGGTTTTATTTTTTTTGGAGCCATGACGCTATCGGAACTGGGGAAGATGACCGGAGTGGTGCACTAGTCCTTATCGGGCAGCGGATCTTGATGGCCTTAGGCTGACTTATATCCCCCCCCCCCCCCCCCCCCCAACCGAGGAGATGCTACTCCCAGCCCCAAAAGCGTTGATAATTGCTTCAGGTAGGGATGATGAACTTTGAAGTGGTGGTTTACGTAAGGAGGCTTCAATAGGTCAGGCAGGGCTCTAGTTTTCGGGGGTGTTTTATTTTACTTTATGTTTTTGTCGCTCCGTGAACGAAGGAGTGGCTCCCGTTTATAGTTCACATTGAAAGCCAAACTTAGGGTTACAATGACATGTTACTGTTGTTTTAATTAGAAGAAAGGCAACATTCAAGGGCCTACTCCAACATCACCTCAAACCATGCTGTTTATGGACCTTGGAGGATTTAAATGTTAGTAGGCATGCTTTGAGGTCATAATCGGTCTGGTTTTAGGCAGCATAAAAGAAAGCAAGTAAGCATTCTGTCTTCTCCAGAGAGTCTCAGGGCTCCGTTCAGGATGGACCTTGAAGCGCCAGCCTCACCCATAATAATATGAGGTCCGCGTTTGGCCAAAGATATGTGGTAGAAGTGTCAGAGACAAGGGGAGCAGGGAATGATTTGTTCCGGTTGACGCTGGAGCTGTGTGGCTGAGAGAGAGAAAGGGGGTTAGCGTTACACCTGGCTTTGAAAACGATGGCAACGTGGAAGTTGGAGCCCAGAATCACAATGCAGCGAGAAAGGAAGGCCATTCTGTTGGTGATGTGAAGGGAAAGTGTGATTGCGAGATTTTCCATCACGAGACTGCCAGTCACTTGGAGCAACCAGTAGTGACCCAGGAACTTGGAAGACATGGACTGGAGGATTCTAGACTGACTCACATGATCGCGACCAATGCAGGAGACCTGCAATTAATTCATGCAAGAAAACTTTGTCCTCCATCGCCAATTCGCCATGGCTCGTCGTGAACCGAGTCATACTCCGATGAAGCGACAGAGCGGCCTTGGGTGGGGAACGTTATCAATGCGAGTAAGAGAGTGGACACTGCTAGGAGGAAACGGGGTCAGGGCTCAGGACGCCAGAGGATGAAGGGAAACAAGGAAAAAAAAAGAAAAATCCAAAATTGGATTTTTCCCTCCCTTCCCCTCACAGGGCCTAAACGCTGATTTAGGGATGTGATCCGACTCTGGGATTTGAGCATGCATCAATCAGATGGCTGGGACAAGGCTGAGGGTGAAGAAGGAATGCAGCCATAATATCTGCGAGCCTCAAGGGGACTGAGCAGAAGCGCCGAGGCGGGGGTGCTTGAAAGTCTAATTTTAGTCATCTTTGGCACTTGCTCGAGATCTCAATTATCATTTGTTCTTGTGGTTATTTTTCTTCTTTGACTCTCTTGAATAATGGTCTGTCTGAGGGTTGAGATTATGGCCGTCATAAGTAAGCATGGAGCACGTTAGTAGTTAACTACGAGGTATGATTAAGGAGAAACTCTGTACGACAATTCAATTGGATTGTGAGTGAGAAATGTTTTGAGAGCATTGAGTGGCTGGCGAAGGCGATTGGGCGTCAAAGAAACCAAAAAAATGACACAGCGCTCCGCATGGCTCGGAACGGGCCTTTGGAACCAGAATTCCTCTTTCCAAGGTCCAAGGATTTGGTGCTATCTTCAGCGGTGATGAGTTTTGGGCTCTTGTGATTGTAGGATTATCGCAAGTAACCAACGGAATGGCTGGATTCTTCCACTGATTCGGTAGATTAAAACCGGTCAGTCTGAGCAACGATCCTTTAACTTAGAAAAGAGGAAGAAAGAAAGCAAAACAGGTGAAGGCGATGTATATTTTAATTATTTTTCCTGGGAGGGGGAAAAAGAAGAAAAAAAGGTCACCAATCATCCGGCTGAATGGATCGACAATGCTGCACTGTGATGAATTCGCTTCCCCTCCTCTCCTTCCCCTGCGTCCTCAAATCAGAACCCCTCCACGCTTGCTTCCTGCCCCCCGTCTTTCTCTGCTCATTCGCTGAGCTTCTTCTCGGGCGGCAAGAGAGATCATCTAAATCCTGCAAGCGAAAGTCCAGTCATGCACCCAGAATCACCTTCACTCGTCCTCCTCCTCCTCCTCGATTAGTCCTTAACGACTGGATGAGCAGGAGAGCTCTGTCCAGGTCTGGGCGGTTATTTGGATTATTTTCTCCCCTCTTTTTCTTCTGCGTTTCTTTCCCCTCCTCTTCGCCTGCCATGGCCTGATGCGGTGTGTCTCTTTGGCGCCTTCTTTTTCTCTAGCTCTTTTCTTCTTCACTCGTCGTCCGCTGTCTGTTGGGTTCCTTGCCGCTGCTGCATCACCCCCCTTCCCCTGCACGCTAATTATATACATTTTTTCTCTCCTTTTTCTTTCCTTTTCTTTGCTTTTTCAATTCTCGGCTCGTTGCCTCCTTAGATAGTGTTTGCCCTTATTTTTATCTTTTTTTCCTTTTTCACATTATAATCTCCTTTTCAGAGGTAATTCTCACATACCTGTCTCTCCTTCCCCACAGTCTCAGGGAGACAACGGTCACCGGAGTCAAGAAATAAACTCGCAGCAAAAATACGCCTAAAACCAGGAGGAGGAAGTTAATTAAAGCAAAAGGAAAAAACAAAAACTTCCCGATGATTATTTTTCGTTATCTCCCTGCCTCTATCTCATCTCGCCTCGTCTCTACCTGCCCAATCGCTGGAGTGGCTGGTGCTTTTAATTTATGATCTAAATATATATCCGATCTATCTCCCCACCTAACAGGGACTAAAACTCCTTCGGTTCTCGCGCATGGTCCGTTGCTTGCTTGATTGCCGGAAATCTAGCTGCCCAGTGGGCACACTGCCTGACAAGTGACAGTGCCAGTGCCAGGGTATTCATATTCATCGGCTCCTCCTCCCGTGCTATTCAGTCAAACTTCTTGGCCCAGCATTTTTTCATCCCGCCCAATCCCGCCCCCGTCACATCCTGGGTTGTTGGTTCTTGCATACATATATCGCCGCGGGTGCTTCCCGAGAAAGCCGCCGGGCAAATATTCTTTGCCAGTTGGCCATACACCCCACCAGCGCCATATCGGTGTCACCATCTGGGGGAGTGGGACGAAGAAATCCCTACATAAGACGTGGCTGGCACTGATTAAGGCAGAGCAGCAATGTCCCTCAAGCAAGTATGCAGCCGCTAACTTTCCCCCGACAATCTCCCAACGGGTGCGGTATTGACAAGCGAGCGCAGGAAATCGAAACATGGGTACAAGCCCTGGACCACTTCGATCAGCAGGAGTATGACCTCGCCCTTCGTTCATTTGCGGGGATCGCAGATACCTCTAAGATCCTGTTTAATTGCGGTGTGATCTATGCAACCCTGGGTGAACACGAGAAAGCGGTATGATTCGCCCTTCGAGAACCAGGACGATAATCCAGAGCCGTCAAACTAACTCTGTTGTAGGTTGAGTGTTATCAGAGCGCAGTCGGTCTGGACCAGTACCTTGCCATTGCATATTTCCAGGAAGGAGTTTCAAATTTCCTTCTGGGAGACTTCGAGGAGGCTCTAGCCAATTTCAACGACACCCTACTGTATCTTCGAGGCAACACTTCGATTGATTACGAACAACTAGGCTTGAAGTTCCGTCTCTACTCCTGCGAGGTCCTGTTTAACCGCGGCCTATGCTATATCTACCTTCAGCAGGTAGACCCTGGCATGCAGGACCTTGGGTATGCTGCGCTAGAAAAAGTTACTCCAGATCACGATGTCATCAACGATGCGATTAGAGAAAAGGCTGAGGTACGTTATCCATTGCAGGAATGGGACAGATAGAGGAACGAATCACCATGCTAATTCAGTTAGGGATACACGGTGTTTTCTATCCCGGTAGGCGTGGTTTACCGCCCCAATGAGGCCAAGGTGAAAAACCTCAAAACCAAAGACTACCTGGGTAAGTCCCGGGTGGTGGCCGCTCATCGACTCAGCCAGCCTGTCGACATGGGCCAACACAGAGCGAATGATAGCGTGCCGTTTGCTACGTCCCATTATGTCAACAAGACCTTGGCGAGTCGTAGTCGCCAGCAATCGGAACCACCTTTGCATCGGAATCTGTTCCCTCCCACGCCCCCACCGGACGCGGATAAAGCGAGTCTCAACAGTTCTTCGGGCAGTATAGGCGCGACCGCTACCCGACCTGGATATCCCGCCGTGCGAGGGGGACGTCCTCCACGACTGGACCTGGATCGGCCAGGTGCCCAGCCTGCGGGGCGAAGTACCACAGACTTGACAGCCCCGGAGAAACCACGGATCGGAACGACACGTACAGCATCAGAACCTCGCGGACCGTCCTCTCGGCCGCGTGGGGCTCCAAGTGACCGGCCTGGATACCCTCGGGAAACTAACGGCCACCGAAGGGGCGCGAGTGACACTGGATTTGGGATCTCCATGGGTGGAGCACCCGATGAAACGTACGCTGTCTACGGTAATGCCCGGGTGATGGCCATGGCCAACGGTGGGCGGCCTTTCCAGCAGGAACGGTACATCGACGAGGAAGAAGAGTACGGCAGCGATTGCTGTGATGAGGACCTGAGCCCGGCTGCGGAATTCGAGATCGTTGGCGCACAAAGACGAAGCTCACCTAATCGAGGCGCACGACGCGGCTGCTCTCGCCGGCCGGAGGTGCGCAAGTTTCGAGTCAAGGTTCATTCGTCAGAGGACACGCGATATATTATTATCGGGCCGGAGATTGGTTTTGCTGAATTCGAATCGCGAATTCGGGACAAGTTTGGCCTCCAGGTAGCATTGAAGATCAAAATGCAGGACGAGGGGGATATGATTACGATGGTGGACCAGGAGGACCTAGATCTTTTGTTACACGCATCTCGAGAAATCGCCCGAAGAGAGGGAAGCGACATGGGGAAGATGGAGGTAAGCTTTCTGTCCATTCGAAATGACCTTAACCCGCATATCGCTGACTGATGGTTTAGATCTGGATTGAGCGGAGGATGATTTAAGGAATTATACAAGCTTGTTTTATACCCTGTGGATTTCTGTATATACTTTTATACCCTTGAGTAATTACGACCAATAGTATTTTACGAGTTGCGGAGCAGAGCTTCGAATAGTCATTTATTTGATTATTGTTATTTTTTTCTTTCTTTTTTTGCAAAGTGTTTTTAGATTTAATTTATGTAGTTTTGTAGGGCCACGCAGATCCCGTGATTGATGATCCATAAACCTCCAGCTCATCAATTCCACCACTTAGCTCTTCGTCCATCTACATCATCAACCACAACACAACAATTCCACCGCACGAGATACCCTCTCTGCGGCTATAAAGCCATGACCGACCTCACTGCGACCGTCAACGACCTCCTCCACAACCACAATGCCAACCAGTCCCTTCGCCCGCGACCCCTCTCCACCGAAACAGCTGATGAGTTCCTCAAAGAAGCCTACCGAATCGTATGGCCTCCCCCTCAAGGACAAAAGAAACGGATACTAACACCCAATCCCCCCCCAAAGAACTCCCACATAGCTTCTCTCCTCCAATACCTCCACGAAATTCGCCCCTCCTACCTCTCCACCACTACAACAAAACACCATCACCAACAAACAACCTTAAAACAAACCCAGCCCCAACAGCACCTGACCAACCCCGACCGCGACAAAATCGACACCTCAACCTCCCACCTCCTCCACAACCTCAGCACGTCCATCACAAACCTCTCTGCCGCCGAATCCCTCCGCCAAGAGACCCATTCCTCCATCCTAGACAAGAAATACGGCCGCCCCAACGCAGCAGCCACAAAGCTCCTTTTCCGCTGGGCCGGCGGCGGATCCGCCTTCCAAGATGGCAACGATGACGACACTAACAAATCCCCGGAGCAAATCGCCGATGAAGGACAAGGACGTATGCTCCAGAGTGTCCGCGAGAGTGTCCTCTGGTTCCTGCGACGGAGGCTAGAAGGCGCCGTGGAGGCCCAGCGGGAGATGGTAGAGAGACGGATTGAGCGGGCTAGGGAGAAGGAGAAGAGTGTGCTTTATAAGAATTTACAGGCTTCCACCACCACTCCTACGGTTACTTCTCCGGCTGAGGAGACCGGTCGTGGTAGGTCCGGTTCGAGTTCGTTCTCTGTTTTGGCTTCGGGGTTGGGACAGGGACAGGGACAGGCACCGGCACCGGTCTACGGGGAAGGGGATAGAATGGATGAGGCGGAGGTCGCCGCGATTGAGCAGGAGTTGTCGCCGGAGCAATTGCAGTTGTTTGCGGAGGAGAATGATTCGATGGTGAGGTATTATGAGGATACCTTGAGTAAAGTCCAGTATGTTTCCCCTATCCTTCCAACAACGCCCTTCCCCTTTCCAACCTTTTTTTTGGCGCGGGGGGGGGGGGGAATGTATTGAAGAGCGGAAGCTAATAATGAGGTAGGAATGCGGAAAAGTCTCTCCTGGAAATTTCGTCGTTGCAGCAGACGCTTGTCTCGCATCTCTCGACGCAGGAGGAGTATATCAGTCAACTGGTGACGGATGTGTCCAATACGGAGACGAATATCGGACATGGCAATAAGGAGTTGAAACGGGCGACGGAGAAACGGAGTGCGGCGCAGGCTGTGTTCTGGGGTACGGTTGGGTTGTGTACGTGGTTGGTTGTGTGGGATTTAATATTCTGATGTTTGTATTTGGGTATTTTATGTTTCACTCATTTATACAAAATAGATATGGATATACTACAATGAGCAAAGATGGGCAAAGAACATATACACACATACACAAAAAAAAAAGGTCTATTTCCTGTATCAGAGGTGGAGGGAATAGAGATTTACAGGTCCAGCGCTGTAAGATGGGTAATATCCAAGAGAGAAAAAAGAAAGGGGGGGAATGACCGAAATAAACGAAGAAAAGGATATCAATGATAGAAAATCTAAGCTGTCTCCCGGACAACACTATCGACCGCCTCAGCGAAGTAATCGAGATTATTTGTGTTGAGTCCAGCCATAGAGATTCGGCCGTTCTTAGTCTGTCGATCCGGGGTATAAATATTAGTCAAATGAATCTTGTTATAGAAATTGTTGTTGAGGGGAAGAGGTGCAATCCCGAAGGCAAATGCCGAAAGGATCATCCGAGAGCGGGGACCAGAAGCTAAGCTCAGATCCCCCAGGTTTTTTTTTTTTAGAAACAAAGTTAAAACTTACCATATAAACGTGCCACTTCTCCCGTAATACTTTCACTTGTGTCTCTGTCAGGCCTGTGAAGCTGAACATGCCGATTTGGTTGGTGATGTGCTCCCAGGAACCGGGGGTACCACGTTGCTCAAGACGTTGACGCAGGCCCTTGCGCATATCGATAATACGGCCACTCATTGTGCGAAGGTCGTCCTCCCACTGAGCAAAGAGGGCGGGATCGTTAAGGATGCGGCTAGCGATTCGGGCGCCGTAGGCGGGTGGGTTGGAGATCTCAGAGCGCTGTAGAATCGCGAGCTGGGAGGCGACATTGGCCGACGCCTTGACGGCCTCTGCACCTGGAGCGGAGATGAAATGGAAGGCACCAGTTCGTTCACCGTACAAACCGAAATTCTTGGCGAAGGATTGCGCGATGCAGAGCTCGAAACCTTGTTCGACGAAATAGCGGATGGCCCAGGCGTCGTCGTTGAGACTACCTGACGCGAAGCCCTGGTAGGCGCAGTCGAAGAAGGGGAAATGGCTGCGATCGCGCATGACAACGGCGACCTGCTTCCATTGGTCCTTGGTGAGGTCGACACCAGTGGGATTGTGGGCGCAGGCGTGAAGGAGGATTATGGAGCCTTGGGGAGCGGCACTAAGAGAGTTCATCATGCCATCGAAGTCGAGGCCCTTGGTTTTGGCGGAGAAGTAGGGGTAGTTGGCGAGGGAGAAGCCAACATTGGTAAAGATCTGGTGGTGATTGGCCCATGTCGGGTTGGAGAGATAGAGGTTAGGTCGGTGGGGGTGGAATTTGGCGAGGAAAAGAGCTCCCAGGTGGACGGCGCCGGTACCAGAGATGGTTTGGAACGTGCTGACCTGTTCCGAAAAAAAATCGCGGGGGTGTCAGTTTTTTGCTTTTCTTCGGGTACAGCTGCAGGAATGGGGCTAGAATTAGAAGCAAGGTGGGGGAGGGGTAAACGCACTCGGTTCTCGCGAATGGCCGGGCTATCAGCACCGATAATGAGTTTCTGAGCGGCGGTGGTGTAGTCTTGGAGACCCTTGATAGGGAGATATTCGTGGTTGAGATTGGGATCATTGCGAACGAGGTCGTCAGCCTATAGTTAGAGGTGGGTAGGTGGTTAGCTAATGAATCAGGCAACTTTTTATATTTTGTTTCCCTTTTCAGATTTGAGTGACTGGGAATAGAGACCAACCTTCTGGACAACGGGAAGAATCCAAGGTTTTGCGTTGTTGTCGCGATAAGCTCCAATGACCAGATCAACCTTCTTGTCGGACGGATCCTGACGATAAGCCTGGGCCAAACCGAAGAGAGGATCCTCGGGGGCGGCAGGAACCACGGAGGTCGAGAACACAGAAGCGTTGGAGGAGCCCATGATTTGTGAGGAGAGAGAGGCGAGACGGGCTTTGGCAATGGATGTAGTGGAGGAGGAGGAGAAGGAGGAAGAGGATTGAGGGGGCGACATGATGAAGAGCTAATAATAAGAAGCTGGACGAGAACAAGGGAATGCGCGTCGAGTCACACCACCAGGATGAAGGAGTTGCTGCTTGCGTTCACCGGCGTCGAATCAGTCCAATAATAGGCAAATTCCGACGGACAGAGGCAGACGAGGGGTGAGGGGAAAAAACGACCAAAATAATAAAAACTAAAATAATATGGCGATGGGGGTCAATCGACGTATCTCTTGCAATAAATACCTCACTTCTGCAGCATCTAGGAGCGCAATGGGACAGACGAGGCAATTAAAAAAAAAACTCATGAGCTTGATGTACCGAGGATGTGCAAAGTCCCGATGACCAGGAGATATGACGACATTCACATGCGGTTTTTTTTCTTAATTTCTTTTATGCATCTGATTTTCTTATTTCTTGTTTACACCTTTTTTAACGGCTGATTTCTACATCTCAGGACAATTGCTATAATTTAGAAACACGATCTGAGGAACACGAGAACGGGGAAGTTTGTTTGTTTGAGGAGGCTGCTTGCAGATGCGGGGAGAAAAAAAAAACGGATTCCAGATTCCAGATGAATAATGGGAATGGAAATTCCCCGAGAGCCCATCATACTGTGTGTCATCATACCATGGGGCCTGCGCGCTCGTGAGCTCAGAGATTTCCGCCACATGTTCTCCATCAATTCCACTTTCTCTCCATAAATAGAAATACATCTACCCATCCTCATTTTATCACATAATAATAATTCTTTTTCCATCAGGTTATTGACAGGTTTCCAGAGAACAGTAGAAGCCGTACCTGAGTCCTGATAGACTGACTGTCCAACCACCGAGGATGTAAAAGTCATCGCCGAGACCAGCCGTTATTACTAACTCGCCCTTCAGATCGCCGAACCACCATGTCCGGCATACTCGGTCCAGTTCCCTATGGACCGAGCCCTTTCCTTGTCTTGTGCCCTCTCCAGCCCTTTTCTCGGCGGTAAACCCACCTGAGTCTAGTTCTGGCTTCCGGATGTTCCTGTCTTACGCATCTAAAATAGCCCTTCCCCCCACACACAGGGCACCGGTCTGAAACTCCACGAGAATTACCCGGACGACGGACTTCTTCCGACGGGCCTGATATTTTTCTTTCCCCCTTTCTTAGCCTCTCTGAGGTTTTCTCTCGCTTCTCGGGCGGACATCTTCCCGGCTTTTGGGGGGATCTTTTGACTCTTTTTGTGAGAGCCGCTCGGGTAATTAGCCGGATCGGGTATATGTGTAGAATGGAGAATCTCAGGACCATGGGGGGAAGAAGAAGCAGAAGAATGATGATGGACAGAGATGGAGAAATTATTACTTGATTGTTTCGGACCCCCTCCCCATTCCGCTGGGTCGTGTCCCCTCACCCAAGGCCCTTTCCCCCCCCCATCCCCGTCCCCATCCCCATATTCCCCCATTGCCTCAGTACTGGGCTTGAGGCTATCCTATGATCTTACCCCATGGGGACGGCTTTCCCCTCATTCTTCCAACAGCCCCTCAGAATATACGGAATAATTACACATGTAAATACGCATTCAAGAGGAAAAGGAATGGAGAAAATTTAACCTCCAAATTCGTCTACCTGTCGATTTTCCCATATATACACAGATCAATCTCATCAGAGAGTCATATATCATAGAAAGTAGAGATCAACATGTACAAATCCCATCTTTTTTCCACAGTACATCCTTCAATAGTTGCAATTCCTAGTCTCCCAACGCCGTATATGATCCGTCGATAAAAAAAAAAAAGGAAAACAAAAGTGAACAAGCTCAACCAACTCCCCATTCATACTCGTAAAGTCATCAGGGGAGGATATCAACAAAATGAGGGAGATGGGCCCATATAGCATCCAGGCCAGGCCATGCAAAAAAAAAACCAAAAGAGCGCACAGATGGAGAAGGAAGTAAAAGCAAGAAGAACCTTCATGAATTTCAGTCAGGAGAAAAGGGGAAGGGAAACGTAATATGCCAATATACCACAAGATAATATTTCTTGGTACCTGGTTTTTTAGACGTCCCATCAAAGAAAGCTGAGCTTTATGATGGCGGCGACGTTTCCTCGCGAGACCCATCATCACCATGGGCCCGCGTGCGGACTCGGAACCGCTCACGAAGTCGTATAGATAATCGGCGTCGTCGCCGTCGTTGTTCGTCTGTGTCTTCCCGATTTTCGTTCTCGTCGCGACCGGCGTTCTCGCGCACCCTTCGGAGGGCCGCCAGCCGCTCCTCCACGCTAGCATCGCGCATTCGACGGGCGTTCAACGTATCATGTAGATAGGTGCTAATTCGGCGATGACGGTGTGTCCCCTCTGCCGGACGCTCATTACTGGCCCCCTCTGCGGCTGGTTCGCCACCTTCCCCTTCATTCTCGCCTTCGGCTTGAGTAGGGTTGAGATCAATTCGACTGTAAAATCGACGCCATTAGGAATCTTCACAACATGGGATTGGTTAATCTGTTTTGAACATACCACAAAGGACAGGTACCCGACACGTTCACCAACCAGGGATCAATACAGTCCGGGTGGAATTGGTGATTACACGGCAGCACTCGTAGATCCTGACCCTTGACAAAATCATCGGTACAGATCGGGCACGAGAAGTTGGGATGCTCTGCAGGGGTCTCCGTCTCTGCGACCGGGGTTTGTCGGTCTCGGTTTGGCTCGGGCGTGGAGTCGGTAGGGCTCCGTTGTGTCTCGGCCGGAGGCATGGTTCCTCCTGTTACCATTGGGGGATGTTCTTCGGATACCTGGGAGGCCGGGACCTCCGACGCCATTGACATCTCGATATCCCCTTTATCGGCCTCCGGCCTGCCGTCATCATGATCTCCAAATTTGACGATCGGTATTGTCTCCAGCATCGCTCTCGCAATCCCCCTGGCTCGACTCTGCCGCGGTCGTCCGGGTCGCTGCCGCGGCCCATAACGTTCGGGGTGACGGTGCGCACGAATCGCTCCGGTAATGATAATGGTCAAGAAAAGTGCCGTAATTATGCCTGTAATGCTGTAAAGGATAATCATGGCTGCTACAGATGTTAGCCGTCGGAATTGCCACAAATATGATCAATTCATACCCGTATTAGGGCTTTCTGCCGGCCCGCCGCCGCTTCCTGAGCTATCACCCCCCGTGGGGCCTGGAGAGGTGAATGCCGACATAGTAGGCACAATTTGGGATGAACCGTTGCTCGCTCCCGACTGGAGCTGTCTTTCTATCTGGCGGGCGAAATCTGCGCTCAGTAAAGTGAATATGTTGACGTAATTGCCCGTGCCGTCATCAGTGGAATTGCAATGGGTACCGGTAGTACTATACAAGAGTACCCCGAGTGGCTTCTTCGATGAGGTTAGGACGTAGTTAACTGTGTCACTTGCAAGTAGAATTCCAGGATACGCAGACTTGTCGCAACTGATGAAGGCGATGTCACTACTGCCGAGTGAGATTGAATTTGTGACGAGCACTAGACTACCGGTAAGATTCTAAACCATTATTAGCATTTAAAAAGGTAAAAACATTGAAGGGGATAAAATAAATTAAAGAAAGAAAGGAAAAAGTTGAAAAATAAAATGAGGTTATACTGACCGAAAAATGGTTCTGATCCACATCTATCAACGCCTGGCTCAACGGGGCGAGTTCGATAGCCCGAGGTAGGAGTACTTCTGAACTCTCAAACCGAAATCTTGCCTGCTCCGACCACGCTATATCCGCAGAGTTATTCGACGGTTGTACCGTCAAGCCTACTGCTGGGACCGCGGATAGGAGAGTAAGAAGTAAAGAGAAGGAGGGAAGGGGAAAGGAGCTGAGGAAAGAAAAAAACGGATCTTGCAGGAACCCCATGGAGACAAGAACCACCCAGAAGAGAGGGATTTCCCCACGGGTTACGAGGCTTACGGAGATGTCGGAGTGGATGGGGATTCACGGAAGATCATTAGGTCACGGATCTCTGCCAGGGAACACAGTCAAAGAAGCAAATAAAAAAAAAGTAATCAATCAGAAAAGCCCCTAAGACGCGCCCAGGCTTTTTCTGATATCACCCACTGTACCAGCAGGTCGATCACTGGCGGTTATGGAGAAGTTGTAACCAAGGACACAGCCAAAGTTTCAGCGGATCGTTTGTCGGACCCAAGCTATTGGAGATGAAGGGGGGATAGGGAGAGGGAATTGGCAGAACAATCACGTCAAAAAAAGGAAAAAAGGAAAATTCAAAATGAAAAGAAAAACAAAAGAGGAATAATCCAAGAGCTCCAATCGGCGTTAATCGTGAGACGGTGAGAACGGGGGAAAATTCCCCCCAGGACCGTTGTAAGCCCGCAGCAGAGAGACCAGGAGAGGAGGCTTGTGGTGGGATGGCTGTGTCAGGGCAGTGAAGTGAGACCGATGGGTTACAGTCTGACAGAGGAAGACGTCACAGAGAATTATCCACTTCCAAGAGAGATAGTGGAGAGGGAAATGGCAGGGTTATGGCTGAGATTGACGATGATTGAAGGATGAGTGGGGGGGCTGGATCGATCAACCCCGGGTGTTCCGGAAGGAAGAGTCAAGTGGGAGATGGGTGGGTTTTGGTAAATTGATTACTTGAAGCATGGAGGACGAAAGAAAAGTCAGATCGGAGAAAGGAAGAGGGAAAAACAAAAAAGATGGGAGCAAAACGGGAATAATAAGGCGCCATGATGGGCAACTTGTAAAAGCTAATTAATTTAGAAGGAAAGAAAGGGCAGAAACTGAGGAACATCAAGGTACGGATACGTGATGAAAGCGACCATGGATCGAGTGGACGGATACGGGGATTGCGTGTCGGCCACGAACAGTGACTGCAATTGCATTCGCATTATTATTCTTAAAGGTGTGGCTATTATTATTTCTCACTGATTGATTGGATTTGGCTGCTCCTCGATCGCACAACAAACGATCGGAAAATATTAACTTTCGCTGATGATAATCAGCAACCCCAAATATTGTCATCATCATTTCAAATCCCAATCATTAGAGTCAGAAGCAAAGACAAATGTCAGCGAAGAGGAGTCCGAGTCGCATCGTGATTATCGAGGATTACGCAGCCCGCAACCGATCCAGGGATAAGATAAGGGTTCAACCGCTCGATAAAGAATAATTACCAGTAAAATACTCATCACGTTCGTCAATCTCAAACCAGGGGCCCGGCAATCGTATAAACCCAGACTCATAATTCTTGTCACTATATTGTCATTCTATCTGAAGCAATCTCCAGCCATCAGCACTGGGCCCGTGGTTTGCAAGAAACCTTGCCAGGAGGTGGCCGGACTCGGGTCTCCAAACAATTCAATTGATGGCGAATAGCCAGATGAGTGCGGGGATGCGCGCCCAGGCCAGCTGGCATTAGGCAGCCTGTTGATCACCTTCGCATGCCCTCCCCAAAATTAAGACGAAAACAGTTCAACCGGCGCTTCAGGAACTTTGAATTCAACCGACAAAAGGGGGTGAGTGATCACTTGCTCAGAGGAAACCAGAAGAAAATCATGTCCAATCCCAAAAAAAATACTGTTGTTTTTGAGAAAACAAATTTTGAGGGTAGCCGACAAATCTCTGGCCAATTGATATTGTCATTAGATCATCCACTCTATGCTTTTTGTCTGGACTCGGGATTCTGGATACAAACCTTGGTTAACTAAGTGTTTTCCTGCATTCTTTCCTTCCTTACTTTTTTTTTCTTATTTTCTCTTTATTTTTCTTTTCTTTTCTTTTCTTTTTTTTTCCATGGCTTCCCCGTCCACCTAAACACTCGAAACTGCTGGACTGGGAATCGTGATATTTATCAGGAGATCGGGCATTTTTGATGGGCCGACTGAGCCCTTCATACCTCAAGGACTTGGAAGAACCCTGGTTGTCGGGACCAGTTCTTCACGCGCTTGAATGCGAACCACAGATAGACAAATTTAGGTAGCTTCCTCGCAATGCCTCCAATGATTATGAAATAAAAATTGCCCCGGGTGGGATGATCATCATCGGAGATGGCTATTTTTTATTTTCTTTTTTTGGTTTTTTTTTCTGACCATGCCATCCCTTCCAACGTGGGTGATCAAGACGCCTAATTTGACTTTGCAGCTTGATCCACCAAACCATGGCCCGTCACGCCCAATCAAACGGTTGTCAATCTATCGAACTTGATTTTTTTTTTTCCTTTTTTCTGTATATCTATCTATCGATCGCTTTCTCCATTGACAAAGTGCCTTGTGTTTATCGAAGTCCGAGGTATCTGTGAGCTTTGGTGTCACATATTTCCAGGCGACTAGCCGCTCCACATGGAAGCGGAGCCCCTCCGGAATCGGAGTTGAACATGCTTATCGAGATCATGTCTGCCATTTGGTTCCTTCTGGTATGTGAGTGGTGTTCGAAAGATGTATGTATCCGGAAGGCAAGTCCAAGTCCGGATTAGGTTGGGGTTGGAGGCATCCATATTTCCATCCAATCATGCTGACCTTGGAGGGCCGAAGCCTTGGGCCTTGCAGGTTGTTTTCTGTCGCCTCACCACCCTGGTTGCTTGACAAGTGAAAACAAACGATAATTTGGCCGTGTTAGGAGAGGTTCATTGAGAACCCGGTAAAAAATAAACCATTCTACAAGGATATGGTCATGCCTCTGAATGACAAGGGTAAATAAGAATTGGCTGGCTATTCTCAGTTTCCAATCCACAAAATCTAAGATCCTGGCTCCCTTGTTTGAACGACGAAGCTCATCTTGTCTCTTGAAGGATGATGAGAGATGACAATGATGCGGCCAACAAAATTCTGTAGGTAGCCCCTCCAGCAAAAACGTTTCCTGGACGGATCTTTCGCGACTCTGGGGATCATTGGTCCGAAGTGCCGCAAAAGTTATGCATGTATACGTAGCTGCACTCCCAGCCCACTGAGCAATACTTCACCCATACTCCGTACCCCAATTATCTTCCTATTTTTTTTCTGTTCATAATGATAGCCTTGTTCAAGTATTATCCGGCATCCAGTGTTGCCGAAATGAGACCTGCTCTCCCAGCAAAATCGAATATCGTGAGGTAGTTGCTACCTACGTTTCTAATCACAAGCCATAAAATAGGTCCCCACTATGTCCTACCTTATCATCAAATACGTGGAAGGTGGAGACGAGTCTCTGGACAACACCAGCTCCCCTCTTCGAGCAAGGACACCCAGGAACCGGTTCTATCACAATTTCATCTAACGAGGGAGACGGACTAGAGCCTACTAGGCCAAAAATTAAGCTTCGAGATCCTTGATGGTGAAAGTCCCAAGGATGAATGGGGGTTCTAATAGTGAAAGAATCGCACCGTTCGTTGCCAACAGGTTTATTTTTTATTCCCACTTTTTTTTTCTGGGGAGGGGGGGTTGTCGCAACAAACCCCTAATACTAAAGCTTCAATTGTTACACCGAGGTGTCTCGATACCTTTTTAGACCTGTCTAGCTACTAGTAGCTATGAGTTGCGCGAAATTACCCCCAGTTTGACCGAAAAGACGACGTCCAAGACATACAGGAAATCGACAAGAGGATGATTGTTTCATTTTTTTTACCCTTAAATAGATGATGGGACTGGTTTCATTGCATGGAATGCTAGTCTTCAGGATGTGCGGAGATAACTGCGATGAAAAGGGACGTGTCTCAGAGATCCAGAGGAAGAATTCCAATCATCGATAACAGCTGGGAAGAGGGGGCCGATCCGCCGTGCTGCATCGCTAAGCACTTTGTGCAACCTTTGGGACCCTGGCATGGCGTTGAGATTGCGTTTTATATTGCGGGTTAAACCTTTTTATTTTGTGTTTGACCGCATGGACTAGGAGCCTAGGAGCTCCAGAGTATGTACCTAAGTATATCAAGTTATCAGCTCCTCCTACTGCGTATGGGTCTTTGGTGGGGCATTGAATTCGGGAGATGGGGAGATGAAGAAAATAGTGGAGTATTTGTTATTTACGGGGTAGAGACCTTGATTAGAGGGAAATTAGGTTCCGTGAAGCGAAAATGATTGAGGGGATCCATCTGGAAAATAGCTTTTTCCAAGCACTTCCTGATGCCTCTTGCCCTTTGTTTTGGATTAATGATTTAGCTGTTGTTCTGTGAGGAACCAAAAGAGAATAGGGGAGGTTCCCCATCAGATGATCCGGATTGGTAGAATGGGTTGGGTCCAGACCATCCAAGGGAACAACACTTGGTCCGTGTGTTTGAAGGTGCCACCTTGAGCCACCCTATTTGGTGGGCACTGCGAGCCGTATGACCCTCAACGACAGACCTCCATCCTTTTGACAGTCAGGAAGAAGGTAGTAGAGAGTTTACCATATCGTATCTTACCACGGTCGGACGAACCCCAGGTACCATGGCTTGGACCTCAAAGGACCGATCTGAACGATTGGATGCATCAAAGGATTTCAGACAAGGTTTAGAGACACATGGAAAGGACATGGGAGGAGTTTGGGTTTAGGAAAACTGCAGAAATATGTGCCTAGTCAACTAGTCAAGGCATTTCGATCAGGACCACCATTACCCCATACAGGAAGAAAAGAGGAGAGGAAGGGGAAAGGGAAAAGCCCACACCCTCTGGTCGCCTGGCAGGCGAAAGAGGCTTATCATACCAGCCCGAAAGGGAATATGGAGCGTGGATGGGCAAGAATGGGCGTTGTCCGTGCATGAGGCTGGATTTGTTTATCCGATGGAGAGAGTCAGGGAGATGACCAGAATTTCCCTTTTCATCGTGGCTGATGACAGTGTCAGATGCCAGGTTTCTGGAAACAGGATGAGGTAAAGTTGAATCAGGTCAGGCCACAAATTAAATTCTTAGGGTATGTATTATTATCAGGAAGGGTTGACGAAGGATTTGAGATTAGACGAATCAATCAAAACACGATAATAATAACAAGAGAGAAGTAACGATTGAATGAGCGTGCAGAAATGATGGATTTATTCGCGATCCCTGAATGGGTGGATACAGCTCCCATCCATGATGGGGATTTATGCAGTGGGCGCCGATAACCCAAGAGGGAGAGAAAAAAAAAGAAAGCAAGAAAAGCAGGGAAAAAGGGAAAAAAAAAAAGAGAAAAACCGCCATTCGAGGCCAGCCAGCTCGGTCAATGCAGGCCAAAATTAGTATCTTGCGCTCCATAGGCCATGGCTAATACCTCCATCTGCGTATCCCCGCTTCCATTCGAGGCCTCGAACACCAGGTGCCCACTGACCGACCAGCCGAATGGGGTATGATTGGTCCAAACTGCCAGGGAGGCGTCCCAGGCTTCCCTGCTGAGGGTGTCAGTTCGTTCTCACCAAACAAGGCCGAGGCTCTCATGGACTTGAGGTAGTGAGGACAAAAGAAGCTGCTGGCGAGGCACAGAACAGGGGAGAAGGCGCGAGACAGTTCGATGGAAGGAATTTGTAAATTAGGATGGAAAAGAAGGTGTTTGAAAAAAGGTTAATTGAATCGAAACTAGTAGCCCAGCGAGCGAGCCCCAAGTGCAGCAGCAGAAGTTCGAACAAACCAAACCACCCCCGACAATAATAATGGGAATGCTAATCAAAAGACAGACAAGGGACATACATCACAAAGAACGCTGTGTGTATCCAATCCTCTGATCAGACCCAGGACATAAAATAATAATAATAAGAATAATAATAATACTGCTGCTAATACTAATGCGACTCAACATACAATAATTACTGGTACTTTTTCTGCTTTGATCTGCTCCTGCTGGGGATGCATCTTTTCCTCTCCACCACCCCCTCTCTTTTTTTCCTCTTCGACGTCCCTTTCAACTCCAGGGGTGCGAAAACATCGAAATACTTAACCTAAATTTTGCATTTGCTGTGTTTTATGATTTGTTTCCCTCTTCTTCCTCACTAACCAATTTGATCATTTTTCTTTCTTCGTCGCTTTTCTTTTTTTCCATCTCTTTTTAATTTTTTTTCCTTTATTCTATCTCTGTTTTCTCTCTTTAATATTTTTTTCACGACAAATCCAAATTTAAACTCCCAGAATTTTCTCTTGACATCCCGAGCGGGCCCTCCCGCGGAATCAGAAGGAACCAAGATGTGCACCACCAAGATCAGATAAAGAATTCTTCCCAGCAAATCTTCGTGTCAAACAGCTTTTCTCCTGCCGACGCTGAGTGGTCGACTAGACGCTGCCATATACCTACACCTTAATTCTCTCCCTACTTTTGTCCCCCCTGACATGATCCCGTCGGACCAGTCGACGAGACCGTCCTCGTCCTGTGTTGTCGCCCTTCACCAGGAGAGAGTCGCCGCCACCTGGCTCACAATATGCCCCCCGATCTTGTCGCCCCCTCCCCAGCAGCCTCGCAAACTGCGGAGGATGACCAGTTTGCTGCAAATTTCTGGAGACGAAGATTTGATAAGCGACACCCCGCCTCGTAAGTGTTCTATCTTTATCCTTGAAAAAAAAAATTCCCGTGCTCCGCAGATCGATCTACAAAGCACTCCGTTCGTCGGAGTGTTCGTGGCTTGCTCCGGATTGGGGTCCCCCCCCCCATCACAGAACGCACACCCTTCAAGTACCCTGATTTGCCCTGGCATCTGTGACTGAACAACCTTCCCAGGTTACCTGTAATTGCAACTCTTGATATTGAGTATAATGAGCTGGCCCAGTCCTGGAAACGGTTCCAGGAGCAGCTTCCGCCAGAGGATCGAGTAACCTTTCATGAACGACCGCAATCCTCGCATGATGTCGCAGCGGTGGTACGAGGCATCCAGGCTCTCTGGATTTCCAGCCCACGTCAACGCGTATTCAGTCGTTCCATGGCTCTATGCGATCAGTTTCTAGGCACAGTGGATTATCATTCCACCGCATTGGCAGTCCTTCCGGATAGCCAGTTCTACTTATCCCTTTTCCACGGAGTTTTACAATCTATCATCAAGGTAAGTCCAGCTTGAATGAACATATTTCACGTCCCTTGGCATCTAAAAGAACCCCCCAGGCATCCGCGAATTATCCCATAATTATGGAAGGAGTCATGACGGCTCTTATCAAAGTGAACGAATCAATACGTCCGTCAGTAAAAGGCGAGCCGTTATTGCTTAATAAAGAGTTCATGCCATCCGTCGCAACTTTCTACCACCTAACATTTTTCTTCCTGGGCGAATTGATGGACTGGTATGTCAGGAGGCTTAAGTGTCGACTCCTGAAAAGTCTTAATCAAGACGTGTACCTCGACTTTTGCAGCCTTGTGTGCAATATCCAGAATAGTGCGAGGGAGTTCATGCAGGGCGTCGCGGATGCAATGGACTTGAACGATAGTGATTGCGAGAGAACTCGGGCGATCATGCAACATAACGACTTATACCTCTGGGAGAAAGCTAGACTAAGTCAAATCGGCCGGCGGCACATTGATCGACGGTTCGCCGCCCAGAATGCGTTGACTCGGCTTCTTATATGGGAGATGCAGCATGACAATGAAGAGCGGCTGAGGATGATGGAGAAAAGAAATGAATTTCTTTCGCAAATCTACGACACGGCAAGTCGACGGCTACGGCCGGTTAGCCAACAAAATAGTGGGATCGCCTGTTTGACCACGACCACGGTACCTGACCTGGGTGGGTAAACCAACTCTTCTAGCTAGACGACAGCCGCAGACTAACCCTCATATTTCCTTTGCAGACATCCCGATGGATGACGCACCTTTGGGACCCAAGCACAAGTACACTCGTGTCGAACTACAACTGGCCTCTGCGCACCTCCAGGACTACTTCGATAGTGATGACCAAATCGCGGATTTCGAGTCCGACATGGAAGTGGTCGCGGAGGAGAGTGTGATGGCATCCTTAAAACAGTGGGCGCTCAACCCGAATTCTCAAGTCCTTGCCGTGGGAGGATCACCAACTACTGCTTTCCCCAGCCCAGTAGCCCTCCTATCAGCCTGCTACGCTAATCTCGCCCGTGAGGCCAAACTGCCCGTCATCTCGCATTTCTGTTCTCTTCCTACGGATGAAAAGGGCGGGATGACTCTCTTTGAACAGGGTCTTATTGCGCTTGCATACAGCTTGATACGACAATTAATCGACTGCACCCCTCCAGTCTCAACGAGCACTTCCGCTTGCACTCTCAAGGCGGAACGGTTTACACCTTTGAACGGCACACTTTCTTCTTGGAAAGAAGTGCTATCTTTAATAGATACGCTCCTGTACTACGCCCCTCCACTTCTGGTGTGCGTGATTGATGGCCTGGATACGCTGCAAGACTCCTCTACAGATCCTTATATCCGGTCTTTAGTTCGCACATTCATGACCCACGCGAGGGGCAACATGGCGATGATGTCTAATGGATGCCAGGATCAAAACGTACTGCTTAAGGTTCTGTTTACCGTCGCTGGACGACCGAGTTCGCTGGTGGAGATGCTTTCAGAGAACACTATTATTCTAAGTGAATCTAATCGAACCGACACAGGGGCCACTACAGACTCCCTGAACCCCGACGTAGGGGTAGTGATGATGAATGCATAATAATAAACCGATTCTTCTTACATCAATACACCTCTTTTCCACATTGTTCCTCTTTTACTCGCCCTCTACTCTATACTACTATATCTTCTCCACCCCGCTTATCAGACATACAACACACAGCCTATTTTTCTTTCTGCTGCACCCTGCTTTTCCACCGATCATTTTATGTTTTCTTTCGAGCGAAAACTAGGACATGATAGAATTAAGCGCAGGCCGGAATTTTCCTTGAATATAACATTATCGGCGGCGCCGGATCTATTGCGGGCTCTTCAGTTTCCTTCGTAACACTATCACGACTTTCTGCGTTTGTTTTATTTCTCCTGTGGAAGCATTTTCGGTCTGCATTTGCGTTCGGAGTGAGTTTGATGGAGCCTTCCGGTTGTATACTTGTCAGATGGTGGCTAGGTTCCAAGATTTACGGGTTGTCGGATACTCCAAGCTGGCTAATATTGTACATTTGTTGTAATGCCATCTCTGGTAATAATGGATAAGCACCGACCTCTGGGGTTGGGGCTGGGAAGCTTTGCATCGCCTGGTCTTTTTACAATCATCTTTCCATATCCAATTTCTCGGATATAGGTTTCCGAGGCTCACGTGGTTTCTCTCAGTCTGGGGGCTGTCTTTGCTTCCAACTTTTTTGCGATCCACTCGGACAACCCCAGTTGGCCATATTTCTGCCTTTCCTAGTGGACAGTGGGTTAGAAAGCCTTCCAACTTGACTTGCATTCCTGCGGTCGGGTTTCATTCATGCTTGAGCGTCGGAATTTATCATCCACCACAAGGGATTTATACCCCGCCTAGGCCTCCGGACCCATTCCCCTCAACTAAAAAACGGTTTACTTGGAAACGCATAGTTACGACACCCACGTATGCGACACTATGGCACAAACAAACGGATATCATAAGCCTACTAGCAGGCTATTCAATGTCGACTCATCTGTCCAGATTGATGATTTCAAAAAGATCTGCTCCCAAACGACAGATTCCCGTTCATACCCTCTAGCCGCAGACGTGCAAAAGAACATTCCTATCTACAATGCTCCAAGCTTCGACCCGCAGGAGGCCGAATCAACGACTGCTCTTGCGGATGAGTGGTACCACGTGCTCGAATCTGGTCCCGGAATCTTCGTTCTCAAAGGCATGTACCACCCCAGCCGGTATCGAGAGACTCTCTCAGCCACCAATGCTGCCTTCCAACGCATCGTCGACCAGGAGCGCCAGGCTGCTGGAGGCAAGAAGGGGGACCACTTCGCGGCCAGTGGGAAGAACGACCGCATCTGGAACTCGTTCAGCAAGCACGCCTTCGCGGATCCCACCTCGTTTGTCGAATATTACTCTAATCCCTGGTTGCGAATCGTCAGCGAAAGCTGGCTGGGCCCTGCATATCGCGTCACTGCGCAAGTGAATGTCGTCAAGCCTGGCGGTGCCGCTCAAGATAGCCACCGCGACTATCACCTAGGATTCCAAGATCTAGAGCGCTGTGCCGCCTACCCACGCACGATTCAGCGCGTCAGCCAGTATCTCACCCTCCAAGGTGCCGTGGCTCATAGCGATATGCCGTTAGCCAGCGGCCCGACGCGATTTCTCCCTTTCAGCCAAACGTACGAGCCGGGCTACCTGGCATGGCGGCGTGCGGACTTCCGTGCCTACTTCCAGGAGAACTACGTTTCGCTGCCCCTCGAGCTGGGCGATGGGGTGTTTTTTAACCCTGCGGTGTTCCACGCTGCCGGGGCCAACGAAACGGAGCCAGCTCCCGGTGACGGGGGTTTCCACCGCAAAGCAAACCTCCTGCAGATCGGGTGTGCTTTGGGTAAGACGATGGAGGCGATTGATGCGATCCCCATCGTAGAAAAATGCTGGGCCGGGATGGTAAATCGGTACGAGGCAGCTGGGGGGCGGGTGGATGCGGGCTTGGAGGCCCTGGTTCTTGCGATCGCAGAGGGGTATCCGTTCCCAACGAACCTTGACCGACGACCTCCGGCACCCAGTGGGATGGCGCCTGAGAGCGAGCAGGAGTTGTTACGGCGGGGTTTGACGGAGAAATGGGAGGTGGGGCGTATGCTGCAGGAGTTGAGGCAAATGGCGGCGGACTCGAGTGCTGCCAGTGTGTGAGGCAAGGAGGGAGCTTATTTTGGACCACAGTACATATAGCAACCATATACGGAGCAATAGGCACCCATATCTATTTTCTACCCAATAGGACATTCCTGTGCCTCTTAAATTGGAGATAACCCGAGAAAATGGTTTCCCATGTGGGCTTATTGTGCTGTTTCCGAAGAAACTTTTCTCATCACCAAGCTTTGACTACCGAGGAAACAAGGCCAAAACAGTCCAATCATTCAACATCTGTCACGAAAGACAGATTCAAAGAGAATCTATAAATCCTCTCCCGGCTCAACCACCCTGCGAGCGCCAGGCATCCAGCAGGTCGAATTTGATGCCTGTTCCAACTTCCCGGATACGAGGGCCCCGCAAGACCATTCCAGTTCTGACTGCGCCTTGGAGCTAAAACCATGGTTTCTTTATTTATTTTCTGATCAAGGTTCAGCAAAGTGTCGATCCCGTTTCTCCAGATCTTCTTGACGTTGACTCGCTCACCTTGACTGGTGGAGGCTGATGCTGCGGCTGGAATCCTGACTCACGACTTGGGACCCATTCTGTTCTTTCTATTTTCAGGTATCTATATAATCGCAACAACCTTCGAATTGGATCCAGAAACACTCCACCAACCTTTCTTCCTTCCTTCACTTCTTTCTTTGGCATCGCCTCCCTCAAACCCAGGCCCCACAGAAAGAGTGTGAATTTTTTTTTTAAAAAAAAAATGGCGACAGCCTCACCCCAAACCAACCCCCTTTCCGACCCCCAAATCCGAGTCACAGACACCCACATCTACTTCCTAGGCGGCATCCTCTCCAACTGGCACCCCAGTCCAAGCCCCTTCTCCGGCGGCCGCGCCCTATCCCTCTGCCTCCCCAAACTCGACTCCCTAAACATATCCCACCCACCGCCCAATGCCGTCTCCACAAAACTCATCAAAACCTTTCCCTTCCGCCGCGGCGAGCAATGGATGATGGCCCTGAAAGCCTGGTTATTTGATCGCACCGCCACTCTAGGTGAATCCATTATACCCGAGAACAAGGATGGGGATGAGGCACTCACGAACCTCCGGCGGATGATGTTAAACACTAAGCCGCCGCGGACGGATACAAAGGACAAGGACAGCCAGAAGAAAAAAGAGCTATGGGAGTCGCCGCTATGCCGGATATTGCGCTCGAATTCGCCCAAAAGCCAGAAGTCGTTGGGGAGGAAGGTTAAGGGTTTTAGGGAGGATGTTTGGGGGAAGGTATCTGGGGAGATTGTGGTTGCGGGGTGTGTGGCTAGGGCACAGGTGGATGAGAAGCTGAAGGGGCTGTATTTGGGCAGTGGGGAGAGGGTGTTTGTTGAGGGCAGCTCGAGGGATTGTGTCTGGGGGGTTGGGTTGGATTGGAAGAGTGAGGCGATTCTGGATGAGGAGAATTGGGAAGGGACTAATCGATTGGGGGAATGCCATGGGAAGGCAGCGAAGATTCTGAGGGCGGAGTAAATTTTTTTTTTATCCATCCATACCACCACCTTATGAATCAAGAGTACCCGCTATATCGAATCCGACGCCGACGTGAATATTATAGAAATCCTTGTATGCAGTATCAAAGTTTAACTTTATAGGGTTAACAACTCTGTTGTTCAGCAGATCCCAATTTTGTTTTTCTATCCATTTGATTTATTCACTAGTATTTTGGCACTCCTTTTGCTAGTTAGGGGCGAAGCGGTGGGAGGATCATGATGTGAAGGATGAGATTGTCATAAAGAACTATAGCTAGAAATATATCTTCAGTGACTTGATAGAGTGATGTAAATAGTGTTTAGGTTAAGCTTGACTGGATGCTAAAAACTGCATATACTTTCTAAGTATTGTAAATATCCTCCGGAATTATCATTACAATTTAGTAAAAAATCATTGATATGTCTCCCCGGAGAATGGGATCTCGTGCTGAGTTTGAACTTGACGTGCAGACGCAGATCGCAAAAGCAAAACCTCCGATCCCAACTCAACCACATCCCATCTCATCCATCGCGTCAACATGTCCGTCAAAATCATCAACGGCTGTAAAACCTTCATTCCGCTAGGTATTCTTATCATTTCCCCACTATCCTATAACTTTGGACTAATCATACGTGGAATTCCAGAAAACAACCCCGAGGTCCTCACCCATCTCGCCTCCAACTTGGGAATCAACACCCTCAGCTTCCATGACATCTACAGCACCTCGACCGAAGATCTCACCTACCTCCCTCGCCCCATCAACGCATTAATATTCCTCTGCCACTCCCCCATCTACCATGCCGCCCGCGACACCCTCGAGAACACCCTCCCACCTTACACGGGCTCAGGCCTCTCCGAACCCATCATCTGGGCTCGTCAAACAATCGGCCACGCCTGTGGACTGATGGCCTTCCTCCACTGCATCCTCAATCTCGAGAGTGGACGCCACATCCCTCCCGGCTCCCAGCTCGACGCGATACGCCAAGCGATGATTCCGCTCCCACCAGACGAGCGCGCAAAGGTTCTCTACGACTCCGCCTTTCTCGAGCATGCACACATGGATGCCGCGGTGCGGGGTTCATCCAGGGTGCCCGACCCGAGCGACGACAACGGATTCCATTTCATCGCGTTCGTCAAGGATGAGAATGGCAAGCTGTGGGAGCTGAACGGGGGCCTTCCGGGCCCGGTGGAGAGGGGAACCGTGGACCTGGACCTGGTGGACGAGAGAGGATGGAGACTAGCCCTGGGGGATTTCTTGGAAGTGGCAAAGAGAGTGGAGGGAGGGATGTCGATTGTTGCGGTGGAGAGCACCCTATAGGGGATAGGGTTGGGGTTGGGGCACTTGGTTGGCTAACGGGTGGTCGCATTTGCTAAGAGGAGCCTAGGACAGGCCGTTCCAGCTGGTACGCTATGGGTGGGGGCCACACGATCTATCATTCACATGGGTTTTGATGACTATGATTTGACGCCTATTTTTTTCTTCTGATTCTCCGTTTGATCTCGCTTGTGATCGATCGGGGATGATATCGACCTTTTTTTCGCCTAAGATAGGAGAAGATGGAGGATGGAGGCATGGAATGTAGAGCGACAGGAGGAATGATCGTCGGATTCCGGTCCAGCCCCTGGTAAACATCCTTGACGAGGTGACTATCGTTCCTCGGGCTACTTGTGTTCCGCTTCTTTTTTTTCTCTGGGTCTGGTTGTCGCGACTGGTAGCTGAGCGTACTAGCACTCCTAAATTAAACCAGGCGAATGGCTGTTGGTGGCGCAGATTAAGATTTGGTTCCTGGACGAGTGAAACGCTTTGAAACATCCGGTCTTTTTGGCGGAATTTTCTTCTCGACGAATTCGAATTGTTTTCTTCCTCTTCTTCTTTATTCTTTTGTCTCCCCGCATCGCTCTTTTTCTTGTGTTTTTTTCCATTCGTCTCTCCGTCTGTCTCTCACCACACACACACACACTCTCTCTCTCTTCATCGCAGCACACTCGCTTTTCAATTGCATCGCGTGCTCATAAACAAACCAACTTGAAGTCTTTCTCTATTGGTCTACCGTCGACGAACCGTTCTTTACGTCAACTATCCCCTCACTGCAGCCAAGCCACTGAGGGCAGCAAAATTTACGAATTCGTGACGATCCCTCGGTTTTTCACCGATCGTCCCGACTAGTGATAAAATCATTTCCCTTTTTACTTTCGCTTATGCATGGTTCGCCTCCGATTCCTTGATTTATTATGACAGGAAGACCCGGCCTCGCTGAGAAGCGTCTTTCTGCTCATCGCTTCCAGCAGATACCCGATCACCTGGCCCCCGACACAATGGTGAACCCCAACGATGTCACCATCGATATCCCCTTGACCAGCGTCTCCAGTCGGGGCCAGACTGGTGCTCGGAAGGGCAGCGTGAACACACCTGCCTCCCCAAACCCAGGATACGTCCCTCCGCAGGACGGCGCCGATTCCCCCAACCCGGATGAGAAGTCGGACCTGGTCTCGAGCAACGGCCGTCGTCGCAAGAGGATCGATTCGTCGCTGGGTATGTCCGTTGAGGCCCCTGAGGATGGCACGATCACTCGCATGGGCCGCTTCTACCAGTCCGTGCTCAATTTCTCCTTTGTCACCCGGTATATGATCTATGTCGCCCCAATTGCGCTCTTGATCGCCATCCCCATTATTGTGGGAGCCATTGCGGCCCCCAATGCGAAGATTGGTGGTGTTCCCCTTTCCTGGTTCTTCGCGTGGATCGAGGTTGTTTGGGTATCCCTCTGGGTCAGCAAGGTTTTCGCCCGTGTTGTCCCGTTTGTCTTCCAGTTTCTGTGCGGCATTGTCAGCTCTGGGACGCGCAAGTATGCGCTTATTTTGCAAAGTCTGGAAATTCCCATCACTACGGTGCTGTGGATGCTGGTATCGCTCGTCACCTTCTTGCCTGTAAGTTGTTTTTATATTTATACTCGAGTTTCTCTGCCCTGATTGACCTTTGCTAACCACGCACGTTCTACGCGTAGATGATGACTTTGAACCCAAGGAAGAAGGAAGAGGGCGACACCGCCACGAAACCTTGGGAAAAGTCCGTGAAGAATGTTCTGTTCGCTCTCCTTGTCTGCAGCTTGATCTTTCTTGCCGAGAAGGCCATTGTCCAGCTCATCTCCATCAGCTACCACCGAAAGCAATTTGACACCAAGATCAAGGAATCTAAGCGCAACGTCCATCTGGTCGGCGTCCTCTACGATGCCTCCCGGAGCATGTTCCCTATGTACTGCAAAGAGTTCCGCGATGACGACGCCGCCATCTCTGACTCGCTACTTGCGGCCGGACTTGAAGGGAAAGGCAGGCCCGGTCTTCTGCGATCTAGCTCGTCTATCCCGCTGAAATTCATCCGCGGGGTAGGACAGGGCGTTGGCCGCATCGGAGGCAAAGTGACGGCTGCATTGGGCGATGTAGCCCAGGAAATCACCGGTAAACAAGTTTTCAACTCCACGGCTGCTCGTTCTGTCGTCACTGAAGCGCTGGAGCGCCGACGGTCAACCGAAGCCCTTGCCCGGAGAATTTGGATGTCGTTCGTGATCGAAGGCCGCGAAGCTCTCTTTCTCGACGACATCATCGAAGTCCTCGGTGCGGGCAAGGAAGTTGAAGCGGAGGAGTGCTTCATCATGTTGGACCGCGACGGCAACGGCGATATCAGTTTGGACGAGATGGTTCTCGCGATCGGGGAGATTGGACGTATGCGCAAGTCTCTCAATAAGAGCATGCACGACGTCGACCAGGCTATCCATGTCCTCGACAACCTCCTCGCGACGGTAGCGTTCATTATCGGCGTTTTAGTCTTCATCTCTTTCGTCACCAGCGGATTCGGTACCGTAATTGCGGCGGGAGCCACCACCCTCCTGTCCCTGAGTTTTATCTTCTCCACCACCGCGCAAGAGGTCTTGGGTTCCTGCATCTTCCTCTTCGTCAAGCACCCCTTTGACATTGGAGACCGTGTCGAAGTCGATAGCAAACCGTACATTGTCGAGCGCATCTCGCTACTCTTTAGCGTCTTCCGTAATGTCGGCGACCACCGCACCACCCAGGTGCCCAACGCTGTGCTCAACACCTTATGGATTGACAATTTCACCCGCTCCCAGGCCATGCGAGAGAAACTCGTCATCCCCGTCAGCTTCGACACCACATTCAGTGATATTCAGGTGCTCAAAGAGGAAATGGAGCTCTTTGTCCGCGACAAGGACAACAGCCGTGACTTCCAGCCTGAGGTAGATGTCGACGTCACCGGCGTAGGTGATCTGGACAAACTCGAGCTCACTGTCAGCGTCTGCCACAAATCCAACTGGTCCATTGAGGCGGTCCGCGCTGCCCGTCGTTCTAAGTTTATGTGTGCTTTGATCGTCGCATCCCGCAAGATCCCAATCCGTGCGCCTGGCGCAGCGGCACCTGAGGAAACCCCCGCCGACGATCACGATAACACCGATGATAAACCGGAAGACCCATCCAAACCCTCTCCTTCCAACAATAACAGCGACGGTATGCGCCGTGCCGGCATGGCAGACCCCAGCATGACCACCACCACCAGCGTCTCCCAGTCCACGGGCTTCGACATGGGCCGCTCCTCCACCGGATCCCTGCAACGTCGTGCAGCAGCCGCTGCCGCCGGAGCCTCATCCTCCAGCGCCTATAGCAACCCCTCCGGTCTCCTCCCCCACAGCGCCAGCAACGACCTCCCACAACGCACCCACTCCCCGCAAACCGGCGAAGACCCTGACCACTATCAAACTCCCGCCGCTTCACCAAACCGAAACCGCCAACTAAGCGTCAACTACGGCTCTCTTACACGGGAAGCCTCCACCGGTCGTCGCAAGGAGGGCACAAGCACAACCGCGGCCGCCCCGTCACCCTTTGATACAACCGCGACCGGCGGCGTGCCTATCCTCGCTGAACCCGTGCCACCCTCCTCTTCTTCCTCTGCCTCTGCCTCGCGTCTCCAGCAGCAGCAACCGCAATCGCACCTGCAGGGACCAGGACCGGAGCAATACCGGTACCCAGGCCAGTACTACGAGAACCCGGAGGATAGGCCGGAGCTGGCCTCGGAGCTGGACCCGCCTCGTCCTCATGGTTTCCAAGAGTATGGGTCCCCAGCTTCATCGCAACCCTCCCCAATGGATCCCCGGTTCGCAACAGATGAGCAGATGAGGGCGTATATGTCCCGCAGGCAATAGGGGTCTCAATAGGGGTTGAATTTTGAGCTTTAAAAAAATGATGTGATTATGATCGATTGATATGATAAAGGAGGGGGGTGAGGGGAGCGGGGTCGATATCTAATTATTATATTTTTTGTCTTGGTTAAGGTGTTTGGAGTGGGAATTTCTCTTATTTATTATAAATTACCTAGTTCCACGACATTATTCATTGTACAAGCAGTGAAAAACAACGGGCTACTTCTCTTTTATCGTACAGATATGCCTTCATACCTCGTCCCTAATGAAACAAGATATGCCTAAGTAGTTAGAGGAAAGAGAAAATAGGGAGGGGGAAACCTATTTATTCTCCTTCCACGGATACGGCACTGGATCATCCTTCCTCACCCAGATCTTCGACTTCCTCTTATTAACCACATGCTCCACAAACGCCTCGCGCGTATACTGGGCCTTGAACTTGCGGATCCACCTTGGATCCCACAGTTCACTCGCGATTCCTAGATCCTTACAGCAGCGCACCAAAGCATTCGACCGACATCCTTCCGTAGCGGTGGGGATGCCATCAGGGGAAAAGTAATCCTGTTCGCCTCGCGCCACGGAGACAAGCCTATTATTTCAATTCCGTTAGTCTTCTTCCTAAAACTTCCATACCCCTAAAAGCCTATCCCCGTAACCAATTGGAGTTAAAAAATGAAAAAGAAAGGGAAACATACCGCCCATTACAAACCAACGCATACTCTCTCGTCACCGTCTTCGGGGTAACGATACTCTCACTCCGAGGCACAAGCCCCCATCCACCCGGCCCAAACGCCCTATTCAGGATCCGCCGATACTTGATCTCGGGCAGATACAGGATCCCGTCTGGTTTGATTTCGACTTCCTCGGGTTCTGTCTCGGCGAGGAGGATGTCCGCGGTTTCCTTGGGAAAGGGCTCGGCGCTGAGTCCGTGGAAAGAGCGCGTCCAGTCGATTTTGTCGGTGGTCGGGTGCTCGAGCTCGAGGGGTTTGTCGGAGAGGCCGGTTTTGGAGATATTATCGGTTGTCGGGTGGTTGGGGGTTGGGGCGGATATGCGGGAGGAGCGGTTTTGAGTAGAGTTGGAATTGATATTCTGCGTCCGGTTCTGATTCTGGTTTTGAGATTGAGGTTGGGTTGGGTTGGTGGGATTGGAAGTGGTGGACTGATACCGCGGGGAGGTGAAGGGGCGTGTGGTTGTCGTTGGGACCCTGTAGATTATTGGTCTGCGGAGGAAGGGCTCTGCGGCCCGGAGGGATCGGGGGAATGCCATTTTTATTGACAGGCTGAAACCGGGTGTTTATTTGGTTGCTGGGGATGGGTTGGACGGAGGGGAGACGGCGGAAGAGCTGGTTTGTTTATGAGGTTGAAGTTGGGAGGTTGCGATATAATCACGTGATCAAGAACACTTTTCTAAAGCAAGAGGAAGATATTTATATACTTATGGATTCGAGGTAGCGCATTAGACGTGATGGGTCCTTTATTATACAGGATTGAAATATCTAGCTAGTGTACAGGGTTCGTGAAGAGGGGGTGTGGTATTACAACGGAGGATGCGGAGGAGGTCAAGCGTCTTTGGTCTGGGTGCGTTCGTCGTTGCCCTGTCGTTTCCAGCATTCACGGAAGGCTTCCATCTGCGTCGGATTAAATGTAGAGTCAGTGAAAATGGAGCTAGTCGCAAGTTCTGAACTAGGTATGGGGTTTATGGTGGGTGTGGGGGGGATGCGGTTTGTTGGTTGCGGGATTTCATGCTGAACTCACCTCTTTCTTGCAGCTCCTCCAGTCCTTTTTGGCAAAATAGCAGTCGTTCATTTTATCCTGTTCCACTAAGCGTGCGCAATAGAGTTAACTGCAACATTCTAGGCAGGGAGAGAGAGTAATGGGTTGGTACCTGCGCAGCCAGTGCTGAAGATCCGCTTATCCCTAGAGACTCAACCATTAGTCTCCCACCCTCAACAAATACAAGAAAAGTAAGGTAGTAGGAAAGACAGAATAAAACTTACCACTCATCGGGCTCATCGTCATCCACTTCCACAACCACAGGGGGTTTATCTTCCTTTGTCGACATTGCAATTGACGACGGACCTGGTTGAGGGAAATAGGAATAGAGAGGAAGGATAAAAAGGATCGTCTCTCCTTCCACCCGCGGCGTCTTCAACTTCCCCGCAATCATACTCATGGCAACGTCAACCACAGCGAGCCCCAACACCACGGGGAGGAAGGTCAACGTCTTGGTTTATTCCGGTTTGATGCTCCTATAATTACCATCTTCTTCCTATCAATGCCTAATTATTTACGTGTGTAGGAGATGGTACCACCGTCGAATCTGTCCGCCATTGCCTTTACACTCTCCGCCGCCTCCTCGCTTCCCACTATGCTGTCAGTCCCGTAACGGCCGACATGCTCATCAAGGAGCCATGGACCCTCACCTGTGCTTTACTCGTTATCCCCGGTGGTGCGGATCTAGGCTACTGCCGGGCTCTCAACGGCGCAGGAAACCGGAGAATTGAGCAATTCGTTCGACGCGGGGGAGCATACCTAGGCCTTTGTGCGGGGGGTTATTATGGGAGCAAACACTGCGAGTTTGAGGTTGGGAACAAGACTCTGGAGGTGATAGGTGACCGCGAGCTGGCTTTCTACCCGGGGCCCTGTCGCGGTGGAGCATTTTCGGGCTTCGTCTATCATAGTGAGGCTGGTGCAAAGGCAGCCGAACTGACTGTCTCCGAGGATGCGTTGAACGACGGGGTTGTCCCGACGAAGTTCCGGTGCTACTATAACGGTGGTGGTGTGTTTGTTGACGCTGGCTTATACGCCGATAAGGGCGTGGAGGTTCTTGCTAGCTATGCGGAGAGACTGAACGTGTATCCTGGGACCAGAGGTGCGGCTGTCGTATACTGCCCTGTGGGTGAAGGTGCGGCGATTCTCACCGGGCCACATCCGGAGTGAGTATTCCCTTGAAGGGGTATCAATAGTAAGGCCATGGTGGAGAGAATTAGCTAATGCATGGCAGATTTGCTGCGGCTAATCTTAGCCCTAGCGCCGGCGGCTCTGAATATGCGGAGGTGATCGAGGCCCTCGCTGCAGATGACAAGTCCCGCACCGACTTCCTGAAAGCATGTCTCTCGAAATTGGGCTTACAGGTAACCCAAGGTACGACTGACGTACCATCTCTATCATCCCTACATCTTTCTTCCTTGGAGCCTGTCGACACGGAGCGGTTGTCGATCTCACTCCGGGACCTCGTCAACGAGGAAGGGTATTTGAAGGACGAGTATGACACCTTTCGAATCGAAAAGTCGGGAGAGATTAATTTGGCAGAACTCGCGGAGGTTCTCCCGAAAGTCCCTAGCAGTCCAACCTCACGTCTCCCCTCACAGACGGATGGCGTGGTGGACTACCAATCGGTTGTGAAAAGACTTATAGTCCACGATGATGTACCCTCGTCCAAGATGACCCCATATTTTAACCACCACGCATTCTACGCGCATCTCAGGGACTATCAAGCTCAATCGAAGGAGGGGGGCTCGCTATTTGGCTCGAATCTTCTTTATGGTGAAGTGCTTACTAGTACCAATACAATCCTCGAAAAGTAAGCCCCCCTCTCCTCCTGAACTCCGCGAGACAAAACCTAAACTTGCTACCGTTCCTTTTCTGGGCTAACTTTCATAGAAACCCCAAGCTTCTCCGCAAACTCCCTACCGGAACAACTGCAACAGCAACCACTCAAGTAGCTGGACGAGGACGGGGCTCCAACGTCTGGGTCTCGCCCGCTGGAGCCCTCATGTTCTCCACTGTAGTCCGCCACCCAATGGAGAAAATGCAGGCCGCACCCGTCGTGCTAATCCAGTACCTCGCGGCACTGGCGACAGTACAGGGTGTACAGAGTTATGATGAAGACTATGGTACCATGCCAGTGAAAGTGAAATGGCCCAATGACGTTTGTAGGTTTCCCCCCATTTCCAGCCTCATCGCCCCATAATGAGGAAATATAATCCTGACAATGACACAGATGCCCTAGACCCCGAGCAACCCGAGCACAAAAAGCAGTACACCAAGATATGCGGTATCCTCGTAAACTCCCACTTCTCGTCTAACGAATACATCTCCGTCGTCGGAATCGGTATCAACGCCACGAACGCTTCCCCGACGACGTCTCTAACAGCCCTAGCCAATCGTTTCGTGGGCCGGAAAGCCGCCCCGATCACGCTGGAGAAACTTCTAGCTCGGATCCTTACCGTGTTCGAGGACCTTTATACCCGGTTCTTGAGAACGGGATTCGACCGTGGTTTCGAGGAGATGTACTACGATGCGTGGCTTCATACAAACCAAATCGTGACGCTGGAGGCGGAAGGTGGGGTCCGGGCCCGGATCAAGGGTGTTACCCGCGATTATGGGTTCTTGTTGGCTGAGGAGTTGAGCTGGGATGATCGGCCGACGGGGAGGGTGTGGCAGTTGCAGAGTGACAGTAACAGTTTCGATTTTATGAAGGGATTGGTTAGGCGAAAGGTAAATTAAGAGGGTAACTAGTGAGGTAAACTAGTTAGCACGTAGATGGCAATATTAAGAATTAGACAGGGCAGATAGCTACTTATACACTCTTCTAAGGGTAAGAGCGATGCCGTCCGGATATCTCTATTATCTTTGATTGTCGTAAGGGGGAAAAGCCCCTCGAAACATCTTTAGCTATAATGTGGGTGGTGTCAATATGTTAACTATGTTATGTGAATGATTTGCCAGGGTCAATCAACATAGTAGTATGAGTATAAACAGTCTTCCACCAGCAAACATGATCTCCGGCTATGGTTTGCAGAGAGGCACCGAGATCTTACAAAGTGAAAAGAAAAATATCGTGCATTTCTTCATGTAGACAGCCCAGGTACTCTGCTCTAACTTGAACGAGCCCTGAATATCGGGACCTTTTAGCTTTCAGTTTGGGTTTTCTGTGAAAGTCAGAGAAATGACACCCATTCGAGTCAGCGTATTCGACAATAAGCCATGGAATAATTTCGCATGCATCGAAGTTAAAACTCGGATACTGTGGTCGTCTGCAAGTATCTAGATATTAAGCTGCAGCCCTCAGGATCCCTTCTTCTGCTCGGGTAGTATCTTCAATCCTCCGGATCGGATATCTTGCACAGGTCCAATTTGCCTGGGTCCTTCAGACCCCTTGAAGGATCCTGGCAAAGTGCTAAACCAAGGAGGGCTGCTTCGTCTAGAATATTGACAATCCGAGTGACAATTTCCTGCTCCTGGCCTTCGACCCACACGTACAAGCGGAATGAGTACTGCAAATGCAAGACCTTAGTTCGGTCTAGAATATAATCTGGAGATAACTGCATCCTACCTGGCCCTTTTGATTAATGTTAAAGAAAATCCATTCATAGCTCTCCGTGATAATACCGTAGATATCAGCACACCCCCCGGATTTCTTCCGGGCCTTGTGGATCATGGCTATTTTATTGTTAACAAAACATTGACTATGTTAGTTCAGCCACCCATAAGTAGATAGCTAGAATGTAATATGAAAGAGAGAGGGACATACCCATAGCAGTAAGAAGGTTCCCAATTTGAAAATTTCCGATATCCCTGGCTCGAAGGACAAGAAAGTTCGTTTCAAGGTACTTCTCTTCGCCATACCAAAAAATATACTCTACGGTCTCTTCTAGGGCACGCGATTTCCACTTGATTTTGTGACGCGACGAAATTGTCTTTGGATCACTGATGTAGACTGGGTAATAAGAAGAGCGGTCGTGTTCCTCTGAGCTTGATATTTTATCCTTATTTTCATCTTTTCCCTCTGCTTTCTTTATTGCAGCGCAGAGCGTTGAAAGCAGGATATGGTCGACCCTAGACCGGATGTGTGAACGGTGGGGGTAATTAGGCCATACAAATCTCTTCCAGATGATTAGGAACCTGACTAGGTCCCATACTATCAGTATTGATCTTGAATGAGAAAGGATGCCAACCATCCAGTGCCCCACTCACTAAGGTCTTCAGGCGGGCTGATCATGTTCTCAGATTGAACAGACCATTTACCCTGGATCTGAGTCTTACTTGCAGGGGATAACTTGAGGTTTTTTGCAATGGTTCTCATGTTCAACAATACCTTCCCAATCTCATTGTTTCCTGTCTCTTCAGACTTGTCGAGGCTGGCCTTAAAGATATTTGCTAGACACCCTGTATGGCGGTCGAAGTTATTGAAAGCCATAATGCGATGAGCATGATGGGGAAGAAAGTGAGGGATGGGATTGAGAAAGGGTAAATATAACAGTGCTCAAAGGTGTTATAGTAGGTAGGTAGTTTTAACCCCTTAAAATTGCTCTTCGGGAATAACCAACCTACAACTCCTCAAAATATTCTAATAGACAACCCAGGAGATTATTGACTAAGGGAAAGCTTTTTAGCCAGTCTGTCAATACTAATGGTTTTTTGATTCTTCAATATTGAATCAAACAAGTAGAAGAAACTCTTTGCACTGCTGCATACATCCTTGCCTGCTACGAATCAGCTCATAATCATAAATAAGTTACTATAGTCTTGATTTTCGGGCTCCAGCATCCCCCCTCCCCCTCTTTTTATGTATGTAATTCACTCCTACAGGTCTTTTTCAGACCCAATTTTATGTTGGTTGGTTTGTATAACCCGTAGTGGTTATCCTGCCCCCAGGGCAGCTAAATTTTGTACGGCCCTCGTTGACTTGCCCACAGCTCTACAGATGGTCTTGATCCAATTGCATGACATTCTTGAAGGTTAGATAAAAAGACAGAGACAAGTAATGTGTGGAGGTAATTGGCATGGGCTACTCCAGAAAGATGGGTATCAAGAAGGAATCTGAATAGAAAGAGATTGACAGAATTAATGTGTGAAGATTGACTCAACTGACAGTACTGAACAAGAATTGCTCATAAACACAGGCATAAGTCTTCTACTACATTATAAAATCATAGTAATAAAACAAGGGATGTAACTCACTAACTTATTATTAGCAGAAGGATACCTATATTACTACCTCAGATACTTTGCAATGGCAATCTACAGGGGCGTGGCAGAAAATAAACGCAACCTGAAAGAAAAATTTTGATAAGTACAAAGTACAGCCAAGTATACTAGGAGTAGGTAACAAAATATCATAGTAATAAAAAGGAAGGGGTGTATAAGCATAGCCTGTTGTTCTTCCAAGAGCAAAGTAAATTTACTATGCCCAGAACTCCTTCCCATTGTCACCAATCCACCAAGGCGCACATCGGTGGCATATAAAATATCCCTCCCATTGTCTTAGTTTGTTTTTTTTTTTTTTTCTCACCCTCCCTCCCTTTGTTATTATTGTTTTGTTCCATTTATCTTCTCTCGTGGAGGAGGTAGGGATTTTTAATTTCCATGTTACACAGTTCTTCAAAATGACACACAAAATGCGGCTTAAGGTTTTTGCCCTGGAGATGAAATAGTTGAGTATTGAGTATGTCAGGCTTTTGTACTTATCTGTGCAACGGGGCCGTTGAAAATTTGATAGATCTCTGGGGAGAATAAGGAAATAATCGAGATCGACTCCCTACTTAGATTGGGAATGCCGGACCAGTATATAATTGGAGCTGTCATTAACCATTATTCTACGGTGTATTTCACTGCTGGGAAGCATTTATGCATTATGCAATGCAAGAAAACGTGGCCCTCATTGTCTCTAACATCTTATCGCTAGAGAGGGTGACAGAAGGGGAGGCAATACAGATCTTAAGGTAAAATGAACTCAAGTGGATGATCTTTTGAATTCCCAGAGGAAAAAATCTTATTTTCTTATTAGGAACGTGAGAGCCATAATATTTACGCTTTGAGGGAAAAAAAAAAGAAGAAAAGCTTGAAGGAATATAGCAGAGATAAGAATGGGATATATTGCGTGGATCCAGGCCTCCGAAAGCAGCCCAGACGGACCAAACTACCTCAAAATAAAAAAGTCTGGCGGGAAGGAACTTCAGCTCTCAATGTGGAATTCGAAGGATCGATCTCCCTGCCCGACAGGGACAGGCTTTGCATCGCCGTCGTAGAGCGTGCGTTCGAAATACCTCACTCGTCCTTCAGAATTCACGAGCAATACGGTCTGTTTCTGTGTGCCGTAGGGACCATGCAGGAATGAGTCGTCCAGTACATCACCATTCTTGGCCGCTGCCGCTGCCACTGCCGCCGTCATTGTTGGTCTAGAGCAACCTAGACAAGGGGAGGGCTCTGGAGATTCTCCCTCAGCGATAGCAGGCGCATCAGACTTGGCCGCCATCTTCTCCCGTGTTCCGATTAATGGAATAAAAATACTCTTCCTAAAGTGTGGGAGGTAGTCTTCGGCAGTGGCATCAGCGGCCAGCTCGGGGAGGGAGCTCGTGCTGAGCACGCGCAACAGACGGTCGATGAGGGCGTCTTCGTTCTCCCCGGCCTTGATATGAGCACCAATGGTTTCGTTTACAAGTTTCTCGCCGGTGAGGATCTTGGGCCACGACCGGTCGTCAAAAACGGTGTTACTGAGGCCTTGGGTCTGGCCCTTCTCTGTTGCGATCCAGTTGATCTGGTCCATGGTGGAGGAGCGGTTGGAAACTATGGCGAGCGGCTCATTGACATAGCCGCAGACCAGACTAAACCCACCAACACTCCTTGCTTCCGGGCTAGCGACCATCTCCTCGACGTACTCGCGGATCGGGCCTACTGGGCGGGTCAGCCAGCCGTTGACGATCACACCGCGACTTTGTTGCCCCGTGATTTGGTCGGAGTTGTTCTCGCGGTAGTTCGTGAGAACAGCGACTTTCCCCGATTTCGTGACCCCCATCCAGGTTCCGTGCGTGGCGCGGGCAAGGTCGCGGCCACCGAGGATGTCGGAATTGGGGGCCGGCCACCAGTCGACGGGGTCTGTTGGACGACGGAGGTACTCCTGAAGATTAGGTTAGCTTTACTCTCGCTTTAGTTTTCTTTTCTTTTTTTTTTTTTTCTCTTGCACTCTCCCGCTTTTGTCGGTGGGTTTAAAGTGGATATTGTTAATTTGGTTGGGGAGGGTGGTGAATGCATACATCCCTGTTGTCGATGACGATCAATGGGTATGATGGATGAGCTGTTGATACCAATGCAATGCACATTGCTGCGTTTAAATTGGGGGAGGGTGAAAATTGATTAAGTGGGAAATAGAGAAGATCTTTGACTTTTGGAGGTTAAAAATGAGGACTAGACGGAGAATAGTTGGGCACGTGCAGTTGGGGAAAGTTCGAAGCAATTTATAGTCAGGAAAAAGCGATGGATGGCCAAGTCAGCTGTCAGCGCGGGAGATTGACTGACAGGTCAAGTGGTTGGTCCTACAAGGGGCAGTGAAGTCAATGGGGTGATCCCCTGGTACTTATATATACTGAGATGCGATGTAATGAAGACTGGGAGGAAAAGGCAAGTGGAGCAAGACACATCGTTTGGAAGGCAGATGATTACTCGAGTCGAGGCAATAATACCTTTAGTGATGGCTCTGGATGCCAACGAATAAGTTGTTTGCCTTACCGCCTTAAAATTGGCCTCAATCCTCTCATGCTGTTGCCACCAGCGTCTTTCTTCCTGTCAATTCCTAGTACATATTAGTTAGCCTATTTATTCTCTTTCATTCGGCCAAAATATCTTATTTAGCGGTCTGTCAGATGAAATAAGGATGTCGTCTGATCATTTTTCCTTCTCTTTTCCGATACACCAATCTACCTGTCGTCTTCTCCACCATTCGTTTTTGTTACCCGAAGCGCAGCCGTGTTAGACCTTGGCGAGTAGTAGTTATTGTGTGAAATGATGATTTGCCTCCTGCTTTTTCTTTACCACCTCTTACTCTGAGGCATTTACTACTATACTTTATTTCTGTAGGGAAATATCACACATTGATATTTCTGTCCTTTATCCGGTTCAGAGCGACTCTCGATAGCGTAGAGACTTCGTGCCCCAGGTGAATACCAAGTTGGCGGTGTCTGAGAGCGACTCCTCTCGACCCTGGGGGCGAGATCAGGGACCAGGGGCACGGTTTTAGTGATGCAGTACCTAAGTTGACACCCCCAGAAGACAACGGATGTATGGAGAGTATTGGGGCCCATTAATAAGATTATAAAGTTTGATTTGTAGCGAGGGTTTTCCTTTTACCTTGCCATGACGTCAACACCAATCGAGCTCCTGGAGATCCTTTTAGAGGCTGCGATCGGGGGTTCCTGTGCGCAAAAGTCTACGAATAATAGACAGAAGATAGACTCTTAATTCTTCGTGGCTGGAAGTCAGCAAGAGCACAGCAGTACTTTTGACGAGGAGAGGACAAGCTCCTGTGAGGCTGTCTGTTTAGCCTCCTCCCACTGCATTCTTAGCTTCATTTCTGTCGTCTTACCTACGGAGTACAGGCTCTCTAAAAGTCCATTGTTGATCGGTCACACTCCGAACTCCCCAAGGCAGCCACTCAAAAATTGGTCGATGTTGTCCTCTTCGTGATTGAAAGAGCAATCCCCTTTTTTTGAATCATTTTTTTCTTTCTTATCTCCCGATTTTCCTCACTTCCATCAGCTTGGCCCTTACTGCGGCTGGCCGCGTGCTCTTTCTCTCCCGTTCATCGATCTCCATCGACCTGTCTCGTGCCCCGCAGCCCAGCCGGGCACCTTCGCAGGCAACGATAATACTGTGCTTACTTCCGGGATCCAACCAAACCCTTACCTCCTCATCTTACAACTTTCTTCTGTATCATTTTGGGGGGGCATTCGTCGACTCCTAACCCCTCATTCCCCCCTCCTCCAGCGATATTCCCTTAGTTATCCATCATGTTTGGTGTTATCGCAGATTTATTTTCGTACGTACCTCCCGACGCTACGCTTCCTTGCACTAGTCGATCTTTTAGTCTAATTTTAATTTCATCTCCAGCTCAATTCTTACGATTTTACTCCCTATCTTTGCCTCTTACAAGGCTCTTCGCTCATCGGATCCATACCAGTTAGCACCATGGCTGATGTATTGGGTTGTGCTCTCCGCCATTCTCATGGCTGAGTCTTGGACCGTGTTCATTCTGGGATGGTATTGCAGCAGCACCTAAGCCCGTTTGACAGTGAAATTTCCAATTTGCTCATATAGATTTTGTTACAGGATTCCCTTTTACAGTTGGATCCGGCTTTCGTTCTTCGCCTACCTAGTCCTCCCGCAGACCCAAGGCGCACGAATGCTATACCAAGACTACGTTGATCCGTTTCTGGCGCACCACGAACGTGAGATCGAGGAGTTTATTGGCCGTAGCCATGAACGTGCCAAGGCACTCGGCCTTCAGTACTTCTATCAAGCAATTGATTGGGTCCGGGAGCGTGTCCTAGGCCTGCCTCCCCAACGTCCTGCTCCTCCCCCACCCTCGACTACGGCATCTTACGCTCAGTCTCTTCTCTCGCGATTTAACCTCCCAAGCGCTGTGGGAGGAACCAATCCTGCCCCCACCGATTGGTACTCCGCCATCAGTTCCGCAGTCGCGGCCGTGGCGTCCTCTGGGAAGACCCAGGAAGCGCATGCAGAGGAGCTTTCGGCAAGTGGGACCCTTTTACCCCGGGAAATGGCATCTATGTCTCGAGCGGATAAGGCAAGGTTTTACTCCAATCAGAGGGATCTGCTGGATGTACTTCGTGACGCCTTGGCCAAGGAGGAGCGTAATCTCGACAATGAGGGTGAGGACGACCTCGCATATGGGCCCTCTCTGAGGAAAAACCGCAGCGATAACTCCTTCGATCATATCGAACACGAAGATACCCGAAGTCGTTCCGGAGAGCGACGAGGTGGCCCACCCCCCAGTGGTAATTGGACTTCGGGCTGGTTTGGAGGTGCGGCTGGAGATCAGCCTCCGTCTACCTCTTCCGGGGTTGAATTTGCGGCGCGAGCAGTGGACGAAATTGCTCGTGCACGCGGGGTTCGTTAGGTAGACACCAACAGAAGAAATGTCTTGGTTTTTCTTCTCTACTTTTAAGACTGTGTGACTATGCCTGTTTGAAATTGTTGTTGAAATGGTCCATTGAAAGTTGTTAGGGGGTCTAGATATTGTTAGACGGCCCAATTATGCAAGCATAGAAAAATGTTATCTCCGGTTAAAATCAAGAACCAAACAAAAAATTAGCATGGATTTCATAACAGATGCCTTGCCGCAGCAACTACATAGCCCTTCAGGTCCACAGGGCGCTCATTAGAACCAGCACACCCGTACAGCTTTGTCCCACCCACCCAACACCTATATTCCCTTAGTTAGCTCTTCCATCCCCCACCTCCGAACACCGGACTAAACCTACTTATCACACTGGGCGATTGGAACGTTGCAATTAGTTTCCGTTTTAGCACATCCGTCTCTTTCCACGCAGTAAACGAACCCTGGAAGGCAACTCTTGCTGTTCCCGAGCCATCCCTCTACGAATATGTACAGACCAAAGAGCAGCCAACAAAAAATACCCAAGCTCACGAGCCTCAGGCGCCGAATAGCTAGCCTAGGATGTTTGACCCACAGACCTGGAATGTAAGTAGTTGGCGGTATGTCAGGAAGCACCCTGTCCAAGCCACATGCCTCCTCGTGATGATCGACCCGGGTGTCGTGAACCAGCCGGCCTTAACCGTTGCTGGGTTTAGGCGTGATGGTGTTCAAATAGGAACTAGTGGGTTAGCGACTTGAATAATACCTAGAAATAAGTATTCTCATATTTTGTTTGGTCTGTTTTTCAGCGTTAGGCCATGGGGAAGGCTTTTCTTTGGTTTCCTTGTTTGTTTGCCTTGAAAACACCATGTTAAGAAGTAGCTGGAAACCTAGTAAATGACTCGAGTGACTAGTACCAGGTTCTACAGCCGTTTGGTGGCAATCTAAGCTTGGATCCCCGTCACCGAAATTCTATTTTCGAGGTCGCAGTGCTGGGATGAATGGGTTAATCAGTTTGTTCAGGGTTTACTAGGAATGTTCTAGGTTGGAGGGTTGGGAGAGGCAAATAAGGAATCAACGATAATATTTATATCGGCAGATATGTATTCATTTGGTTTGATTTTATCATTTTTTTTGCTTGCATGAGGCGAGGAGTGAAGATCCAACTGAAGATGCTCTGACATCAGTGAAAACTACAGCCAATCCAATCGGAGGTTTGGGGCTCCGGATTGGGTTTGACAATTACCATCTTGCCTTGAAGACTGGGACAGAAAAGTGGGAAGAATAAGTAAAAAAGGATCCCTTCTATTTGATAGGGTCTTATTATAATAACTCCGCCTACCTGCTTTTTGTTTTGTGTGTTTCTCTTTGCCTTTGTGTAACTGCTCGATGAGGGTGGCGGTTATCGTAATTCGCCATGTCTGGCAGGGCTTTTCGTAATTGGAAATGAGGCTGAGTCTGCCTGATGGATTAATGTGTGACTCATGTTCAGAAGGAGATAAGTCGGTGTATATATGGGAGATGTAGCTTATGTCCGTTGTCCGGATGCTCTGGATGAGTCTGAGGATGGATATGCATCTGGGCGTTGTTGGCCGAATGATGGCTTTGTCGCATTTTCATACTCCTTCGCAAACTCCACTAGGCCTGGTTTGGCGATTTCTGTTACGAATACCGTATTAGTATTTGGTATGGGGGATGGAAGTACCGTTGTTTGGTGGCTAAGAGCTGTCAAATACAGGTAGGGTACTGTCTGTTACTACGAGGTCGCGGGAGGACGTGGCGAATGGGGATTAATGAAACGTTGTGTCTTTACTTTGCACTGCTGAGAAAAGTAAAGTAAAAGTCCACCACTGGACTAAGCAGGGAGCATCCTGGATTCAGTGAGATAAAAAGATGGTGCCTAACCAAGAAGAAAAGAGAGAAAGGAAAAAAGAATCAACATCAACATAGATAAATTTCATGAAAAAAATAATAGAAAATTAGTATTATACCTTCCTCATTTATTAATACGACAAAGCTAACTGCTCGTAATGTCCTTGGCTCGGTTGTTTTGCCGCCTCCACCCGATATTAGACGGGCTATCCCACTTTTCCTCCTGTGTCTCATGTCCAGTGATTGCTTCGATGAAAAGTGACTGGAGGATGTCAAGGCGCAAGATGGAATTGTCCTGATGCTCGACTTGAGAAATGCTTCCCTTTGTAGAGTGAATAAAGAAGTCACAAAGAATCATAGGAAATCGTAGGAGTAGAACCGAAGTTGCTTTGTGATTCCACACATTTTTTTTTTCTTTTTGTGCTTCCGCCCGTTTTTTTTTTTTCTTTACCCTTTTCGTCACCCTCGTCAGAACAAAAAAAAAACCACCACCACCAAAGTAAAAAAAAAGGGTGTTGGTAAAAAAAAAGGGAACCGAAATCCTTTCTTCCCAAATTCTTCCCCCTCTTTTCCTTTTTCCCCTTTTCTTTTACCCCAGATCTATCGTCGTTGACCACGGCGTTTATAACACATTTCGTTGGTGGTCTTTTTCCCTACCAACCCTCCCCTTCATCTCGTTTGTTTCCCATCGTTGTGTGTGGGATTCTTTGGATGTGGGCTCTGGAGCGTGTTCTTCTTCTGTTGTAACACGCCTTTGACATCACCTCTCCCAAAATCAAGACGATTTTTCCGTCTTATTTTCCCCTCTCTCACTAACCTCCCTTTCTCTCGAATTCTTGTTTCTAATTTACCCTAATTTTCCATCCTCTGATCTCGCCTTTTCCACGACTATCACCTGTCTAATGACCTCGATCCCTCCCAAGTCAGGCCAACCTCAAGGACAGAGTACCTCTAGCCAGGCCGCCTCGCACTCTTCCACCTCGTCGCTCAGTGGGAAAGCATCGCCTCAGGTGCCAGTTCCCACGTCTTCCTCGACATCGACGACGGCGCCCCGTTCCTACGCCAACGCTACCAAGAAGTCCGCGACGGACTCAACCGCCGCTCCCGTCACCGTGGGTGGCCCATCGCAACATGGGAAGTCGACCTCAACATCTGTGAGCGGCAAACCCATGCAGCAACCTCAACCTCCTACCATCGTGAATGGCGTTCCGGCCCCGGGACCCCAAGGCGACCACTCGAAGAAGCCTTCCGTGACGATCACCGCCGCTTACGTCCCGAATAGTGGCCAAGCAGGTCGTCCCAATAGCCTCCAGTTCGGCTTCGCCAACCCACAAGCCTCCCCGAACATGGGAAATCCTGCGGTCCTTGCCAACCAGCCTCAGTCCAGCCTTAGCGTATCTCCTTCCATGAACCCCCGTGTCATCTCGCCCCAGACCTCGCCTTCGCCTATCCCTCAACCCGCTTCGAGTGGTGGCCGGCCACCTCCATCATCATACCAGGCTCAGGGCAACGTGAACTTTGGCAGTTTTGGTGAAACAGGTGATAATGTAAGTTAATTTTAATTGCTGGTGTTATTTTTTTTTTCTTTCTCTTTTTTTTTTTTTTTTTTTTTTCTCGCTCATTCCATATTGTGGATCCTTATCGATGTTGCTCAAATGTTGTTTTGTGAATTTTCTTCCCGCACGGATTCTGCTCTTTATTTTTATTTCCCTCCCCTTCTTGTTTGTTTTTCTTTAATTTCCTTCTTGACTTGTCTGATCGTGGTTGTTCAAACCACGGAGACGCGAAAAGGGAAAAGAAAAAGAAAAAAAAAAACAACTGGGAATGCAGATAATGATTCTTGGCATACCATACCATACATACCCGTGAAAAAAGGTTGGGATTATTAATAAATTTTTGGCACTAGCAGATGCGCCCAACTCCTCAGGCTCCCCTTGGTCCCGGTCCCCAATCGACGCATCTACGACGCGAATCCTCACAGTCCGCACATAGCGACATGAGCAGTCATATGGGAAGCGGCCCCGGCCGCGGTGGTTATCCCTACCAAGGTGGTCGTGGTCGTGGACATTCGCAGTCCAGCCACCAGGGCCAGGTCCCGTACTCACCGACTCCCGGTTTCCGTTCGACTCCCAACCAACCTCGAGGAGGTCCTAATATGGGCCCTCAGTTCCATGGCCCCAACCAAGGTCGTCCGATGCCCGGGTTTCCCTCCCCACAGGCTAGCCGCAGCCCAGCGCTTGCCAACACACATCCCGCAACAACTCCTCAGATGAGCCAGGTCCCCATGGCCCACCCACAGATGGCCCCTCAGCCTTATGGCACCTACCAGCAGCACATGGGCCCCCAATCAGTGAGAACCCAATCCTCTTCCCATAAGCCTCCCCGGCGTGGTTCCTATCAGAAAAGAAACAAGCCCTCCCGTGTCTTGTCTTCGCACAATCATTCCCAACCTCCAATACCCCTACCTCCCCTAAACTTTTCCCCAGAAAGTGGTCACTTTGAACGTTGCCTAACATTGATGAAAACCCCCCAGACCTACCCCTATGATCCCAACTACGGATTCTATCCCGGATACGGCAACATGGGCAACATGCAGCAGTATATGGCCCCACCCTCGCCGCAGCCTCGTCCCGTTCCTTACGCCCAACCCTACATGCAGGGTCAGTACCCTGTTAGCCAGGGCCCTCCACAATCAACTTCCTTGTCGCGAACCCCATCCCAAATGTCCAACGATCGCCCTGGTTCCAGCTTAGGCCAGAGCAACCCCCCTGCGGCTCCCGCGACCCCTGGTCATGCACACACCGCTAGCCGGTCGTCCAACAGCCCGGCAGTGTCTAAGTCGCCATTTGTGCTGCCAACTCGCAAGAGCGCTATCACCATCCGGGACCCCGACAGTGGGAATGTGAAGACTTTCGAGAAGGCTCCGGCATCCCCTGCTCGCGGCACCCCATCTCCTGTCAAGATGGCTACCCCGACCTCAACTCCCCCCCCGCGTAGCAGTAGCAGCACCGATCATGCTCGAACTCACTCGAAGTCCCTGAAGCCCGACGAGAAGACTGATGAGCAGAAGAAGCAAGAGCTGAAGGATGCTGTGCTCCAAAAGATGCAGCAGAGTGAAGCCGAGCAACGTCGCAAGGCTGAGGAGGAAGAGGCTGCTAAGCGTAAGAAGGATGAAGAGGAGGCAGCTTCCCGTAAGAAGGAGGAGGAAGAAGCCGCTCGCAAGCAGAAGGAAGAGGAGGCGGCTAAGAAGAAGGCTGCCGAAGAAGAGGAGGCCCGAAAGGCCGAGGAGGCTAAGCCTGCTGCTTCTGAGCAACCCGCCGACGATGATGACATTGATTACGACGCTATCGAACGCGAGTTGGCTGAACTCGAGGCTAAGGAGGCTGCTGCTGAAGCTGCATACAATGCAAAGAAGCAAGCCGAGAAGGAGGAGAAAGCGCGCAAGGAGAAGGAGGAACAGGAGGCTTATGAGACTAACATGAAGCAGGCCGAGCGTGAAGCTGAGGCTATCGAGGAAGCCCGAATGAAGAAGCGCGAAGCCGGCGAAGGCTCGGCGAACAAAGACTTGTTTGCTTCCCTGAAGAAGGGCGGATTCCCTGCCACTGAGGTCAGCACTCCTGCTGATAGTGGGACTGCAACTCCCGTCTCTGATTCGTCCATGGGTCCTCCTGCTAAACCTGCAGGTGGTGTGGCCGCCAAACAAAAACCTGCTGCCCTCAAGCTGGAGACCAACAAGGCTGTCGAGCCACCACAGCCAACTGCCGGCATGAAGTCTCTCCAATCCGCCCGATTTGTGGACGACCTCAGCAAGATTACATACCCGGCCTCCATCGTCTCCCCTAACCCGGCCTTGAATACTAGTGCACCTGCCGACCGCAAGTTCCATTACAACAAGGAATTCTTGCTGCAGTTCCAGGCTGTATTCAAAGAGAAACCATCTGTGGACTGGGATTCTCGGGTGCGTGAGACAGTTGGCGAAACCGACTCATCGCGTCCCCAGTCCGCTAGGACTCCGATGCCGCGCAATCCCTCGCGTGGTGGTATTAACCAACCGGATTTCCAGATGGGCTCCTTTGGTCAATCACCCAGCCGGAACGCTTTGCCTCCAGGCACTACATCCGAACAGCGTTTCGCCATGTCCAACTCCCGCACTCCTTCCATGGGCCCGAATCCATTTGGCCAGTTTACACGAATGGGCATGGGCAGTGGCGCCCAAGTACCGAGCCGCAATGCATCTTCGATGGGAATGCCCGGCGGCCGTGTGGGAAGTAACCGCTCAGGTACACGGACCGGCAGTAAGCGGGACAAACACCACGCTAAGAAGGAGGAGGAAATGGCGAAGTCCATGCCCCTCACTGCTGGAAAGGAAGTTGAGGGCCTGCAGATCTCTACTACAGGCTGGAAAGCTCGCAGTCTTGCTCAAGGTGCCGCTGCCGCGGGCCCTACTCCTGGTGGTGCTGGTCATATGGCGCCTGATGTGGTTCAGCGCAAGGTCAAGGCTGCTTTGAACAAGATGACACCCGAGAATTTCGAGCGTATTTCTGGTCAGATCTTGGAGATCGTATCACAGTCGAAGGATGAGTCAGATGGACGCACTTTGCGACAAGTCATCCAGCTCACCTTCGAAAAGGCCACAGACGAAGCTCACTGGGCTCCCATCTACGCCAAATTCTGCAAGCGTATGCTAGAAAGCATGAGCGCGGAGATCAAGGATGAGAATATCCGTGACAAGAACGGCAATGTTGTTGCCGGTGGTAGTCTTTTCCGCAAGTACCTTCTCAATCGTTGCCAGGAAGAGTTTGAGCGCGGTTGGAAGGTCAATCTACCTCCCAAGCCAGAGGGTGTTACCGAAGAGGCTGCGATGATGTCGGACGAATACTACGTTGCTGCCGCAGCCAAGCGTCGTGGACTTGGTCTTGTCAAGTTCATTGGTGAGCTTTACAAGCTAGGAATGTTGACGGAACGTATCATGCACGAGTGTGTGAAGAAGCTGGTTGACTACGAAGGCGTTCCTGATGATGCTGAGGTCGAGAGTTTGACCAGCCTTCTGCGTACGATCGGTCAAAGCCTCGATCAATCCGAGAAGGGACATGCTATGATGGACGCTTACTACCAGCGGATCAACCTCATGGTCCAGATCCCTGGATTGCCTAGCAGATTGAGATTCATGTTGCTGGTAAGTCTCCACTAACTCCATATATTCCCTCCCGCCTCATACAGGGTTGAATGTGTCCTAACCGCGGCATTTTACCAATGTAGGATATTATCGATTTGCGTTCCGCTCGTTGGGTGTCCAAGGACTCTGACAAGGGCCCGAAGACGATCAACGAAATCCGTGAACAGGTATGTGTGATTCAAACCTTATGTATACAGCGCTGTACTTACGTAGCGTCCAGGCTGCTCGTGCTCAACAAGAGGCCGAAATGGAACGTCTTAGACAACAAGCATCGCGACCTGGAGGTGGACGGCCTAACATGGGCCGCGGTGATGCCCGTAGCTTCTCCTCCGGATACGGCCATCAGGCTCCCCCGCCCGACTACGCTTCCAGCAAGGTTGGAAGTGACGACCTTCGCCGACTGCGCACCACCCGCAACGCCAACCAACCCATGTCCTTCGGACCTTCCAGCATGCTTGGTTCTCGCAGCAACAGTGGGCGCAAGAACCTTGGCCCTGGAGGCAACTTGGTTCGTGGCAGCGATGATAGCGGTGCTAGCAGCCGCACCGGAACACCTCCAGCTGGCAAGAAGGAGGACAAGGAAGCTGCGTCCTCGATCAATGCATTCAGGTAAGCCTTGGATATCGTTTCCCCCTTTTTGTAGGCCCTACAATACTAATTCTCTCCAGCGCCTTGGCCCAACTGCAAGACCAGGATAACATGGCAACATCTCCCCCATCCAATCCTACATCCCCTCTATTGACGAAGTCGCAACCCGCGGTTGAGCGCCGACCATCCAAAACCCCGTCGAAGGACGGCGAGGAAGCATCATAGAATTTTTGTTCTTTGGCAATGATAATGAAAATTATTCCATTCTTCTGGAAAGATTTATTATACTCTTAACCCCTTTTTACATCTTTTTTTTGACAGTCATGTCCATCATGTCACTTGAACTGAACATTCCTCCCTAATCTTCTCGTCCATGATTTCGACAAAAGGTTCGGTCGCTCATTTGCTTCGTTTTTTATAGAGGAGCCTTCCGACATGCGATTGTACAATGTGTTTCCTTATGCTCAAAACAGAAACAGAGAACCCGTAATGGAGGGCATGGGGGTCTTTTGAGATATCTAGCGAGATATGTATGTTGGTTTGCAGGGGTGTTTATGATCAACTTTTGTGATTTCCTTTTTCTTTACAGCTGCTTCCTTTATGTCTCTATCGTCTCTTTTGCATCTTCAATACCCGGAGAGCCCTGACGGTCGTTTCTCCCTGCCAACGAATAGGGGGAAACAGGGGAAGACTTGCAGGCTACCCACGACTGTTGCTTGTGTCATGCGAGAGATTCAGTACCTACCTGTCATGCCTGTTGTTATGTCGTTTTTTTTCCTGCATTGCATCTACACTGGATTGGTGTGTGCTGGCGATTTGTTTTCTGTTCTTCTTCTCTTTCCCCTTCTCTTGTTCGCCCTTTCTAGACAAAATTCTGTTAGAAAAAGTTTCCTCTTTTCGACAATTTCAACACTTGAATGTCTCCATAGCTCCTTGCTCCCTCTTCGATGACTGTGTTAGTTCTTCCATATTTCGGGTCTCCGGACGAGACCACATCTGTGTCTACTCTACTTGCCCCTATGAGGTCTACTTTTTCTTGATCGGTCATTCAAACAAATCGTGATAACGTACCTAGGTAGTTTCTTCAGTCTCTGGCCATCAGAACACGACCGTATAGTTTCCTAGGGCGTGACTCATTTCCTCTGCTCCTTCCCCGGGGCCCTTAATGCCTCCTTTCTTTCCTTTTCTGTGTAAGGAAGGGAGGGGATAACGGATACCGCGCCCAATACAGAAACCAGTACCCTTGAAGGTGATAGGATACTCCCCCAGTTGCATTTACTCAATGGTACCTATATTTATCGCCTGGGCTATGGGTTAAAATCTCCAGTAAGCTCTAAACACCCAGCGCTTCCCTCCATAGCCGCGGCAACGGTCCGTCAAGTCCCTACAAGGGATCCCTCTCGGGATCGGAAGCTGTTCACATCCGGAGAACAGTGGCTTACGCCGTCCATTCATCCATACGTATGCTTGGGTTTTTTTTTTTTTTTTTTTTTTTTTTTAAAAAAAAAAAGACTAAGCTCACTAACTAGGAGAACAAGAACATCTCCCTTCAACACAGTCATCTTCCTCCCCTGTTCACGTCCTGCCTCATCTCTCCCCACATCCGGCGGAGACTTCCCCAGTTGATACGTCATGCTACCCTGGACAATGTCGTAGCATTCGTGCACGGTGGTGTGGAAATGGGAGCTCTTGTATGTTTTCCACTGCCCGCGTTTCCGCCAGCCGTTGGATTCGATGGTGGGGTGGATGTTTGATTAGCTGGGGGTACTGGAGGATATCGCGGTAGACAAGGATTGGGAGACAAGAGTTGGGGATATGCGGGGTTGGGGAACGCTTCTGGTTCGACTCTGGGGTGGGTTAGCTTTTTGGGTGGAAGGAGAAGAGGACCTTGAAGTTAGTGACCACGGCCTGATGACTACGCACCATTCGAACTAAGTATGACCCCCATATTCTTTCTTCTGGCTTACAAGGGCTGAAACTAGAGCCTATTTCTATATTCGAAACCACCTTTTCACGCAAATGCAACTCACTAGCGCCGCTCCAGACATAAAAAGTGGTAGTTGTTCCAAATTAAGAGCTAAGAAATGGCGACCTCTGGCCTGATCCACAAAGGTATATACATGTAAGATAATGTTAGTTAATTCTGAACAAAGTAATGCACGCTCTCGTTATTCCATGCTGATCTGATGCTATATCCGCTGCTTCTCCATAATAGTGTAGCAAATCCCTGTTTGTAGGTATGCGAACGGGGTACTTCGAAACTCATGTCACTAAGTCGACGGAACACGCTGCTTGCCGGTTGGTGTTGTAAGTCACTCGGATGTCGTAAAGGTATTTCCCTATATATAAGACAAAAAGCAAAGGAGTGTCTCGAGAGAGCTCATCAAGGGTTCTTTGTTTCCGGGTCGGATGTTACGTCTTCCGTTACGATCACCGGAATGTTTATCTTCCGAGCGGACATGTCCGAGATAGTACCACCAGGCCCATCCTCCTCTGGCGGGTCGGTTTCGTTAGACGTAGGGCTGTCTTTAGGCAACATCTCGTTTTCGTTCTCCGTCGGTAATGCAAGAGGCGGCGTTTGGTTGGCTCCCGCTTCATTCTCAGATAATTCCGTAGATTCTAGAGTAGAGGTTCTGTTGATAGCCTCCAGGGAGTCACCCATCAGCGGCAGTGATCCGTCATGACTAACACTACTCCTTTCGGAGGCAGAAAGAGAGGTGCGCGAGTTCGCGTAAGACCTAGGGAGGCCAAGAGCAGCAGCCACCGCTGCCTCTTCATCGGGTAGTTTGGCTACACTGCTATTCCTGCTGGAACCTTCAAAAATGTGGCTTCCTCGGCGTTCACTCATCTCCAGGATATGGTTGTAGCTGCGCCTAGTTGGGTCGGCCATGCGCTTTTTCTTCTTCTTTTCTCGCTTTGTAGAAGGCCGTACGACAATAACTGGAATGGGCGAATGCTGCAAGCAATATTTCGAGACTGACCCTGGAAGTAATCCCTGGACGCCACCAAGGTTCCTACCTCGTGTGCCAACGATAAGAATTGCGGGTTCATATATTCTGATCTATGGTCCGGTCAGCGAGATGCATGCCTTTTCCTGGATATTAAAGATAAAGACAGACCATGCGTTGTATGATGTTTTGAATCTTTCCAACAGCTAGCTCCAGTACTAGGCTGATTGCCTTTTCATTCTGGCTATTTTTCTGAATCACTTGCTCAAAAAGCTTTTCCGCCTCTTGACGGTACCTCCCTGCCTCGACTGCAGCATCGCTTGCGATACTGGAATCCTTTTCAACGGCCCGGAGACACACGATCTCATCACCGTCATCCACTAATTCGTCAATGAGCCATTCCAAAGCGAAATCCGAATAATCATTTTGGTCAGTCCCACATAGGAACGTCCGGCTGCGGCGGGTACTTTGGTAACCCTTGTGCTTATAGTTTAAAGTCAGGGAGAAGTCTGGTGCATCGGGATTATCGAAGGTATCAAAGGAAACTCCTCTTTCATAGGTTCTAGGCAGATAAATGTTAGTCTCTTTCCTACCCCACATTGAATGCTCAAAGATTGGTCTGACTCACTGTGGCGGTGGAGGTGAATAGCCTCGGCCAGAAGCCTTCTGCTCTCTTTCCTGGACCTCAATCTGCTGTTGTTTCCGACCTGTGGTACTCCCGGGTCGAGAGGGGGGCTGCGACTCTGACCTTCCAAAGTTAAATTGGATTGACTTCCTTCGTGGGCTCTCGGCCATGCTTGTGCTACCGGATCGAGATGACGTTGACGCGCTGTCGTTTTGTTCAAGAGATAATTCACCCGAATCTAGGGAAGGTTTAGGGGATTCAGACGCCATGTTGGGTTGGTCCATTTTTTTTTCTGGACTTCTTTCCGAGTCGGAAAATAGTAAGCTAAGGAAGGTGCGTGGCTATCGATGCGCAGAATTCCAGGACTGCTAAGTGCAACGGATAATTTAAACCAGACTTGACGGCTAGTCGTAGATCAATCAAGAAATGCCAAAGAAAAAAAAATAAATTCCAGGGTCAACCTCCATGAAGCTTCTGAAGTTCCTCTTCTACCGGTGGTACGATTCGGGAACTGCAGATCATGGTTTGGAGCAGGTAGGTAAGCAGGGAGAACGGAATGGGATGTTCCTCGAGGACGGCGGTACCGAATGAGAGGCCACAGAACAGCGTGAAAGAAACCTAGTCTTCACTACCTCCCTGAAATGTGGACAAGGGAATGATCCAAGCTTCCAATGCAAATGCCGGATGCAGAATCGATGTCCATAATAGGAGGCTGGCTTGAAGTGGAGGAGAAGAGGGGTATGAGGAAGGCGGTGAAGTACTTTTGTTGCATCAGCCGCCTTCAGATATCCCACGTGATTCCAACGACATGGGACTAGCCTTATTGGGAATTCTCGAGATCCTCTGGCGTCCAATCAACATAAAAGCGTCTTTGGAGAGAATGGGAAGAGAGACGGGAAAAAAGGCTGAGGAAGTAGATCATGGACCCATTATCCCCGATGTTGGGTAAAAATTGAAAGCCAGATTCAGATACCCATTGAGTAGCGGAGGATTTTGGACTTGTATGTAGTCAACCGATAGACGCACAACGATCCCTAATTATAATAATGAAAGATGCTTTGGAGAGGAAGTGGTTGAGATCTATAATAATTTACTATTTCGCGATCGACTAGATTATGCTGTGTAATTTTCTTTGCATTCTCCAAGTTGACTTTTCAGGGTTCATCCCGTCAAACAAAGCTATGGCCGTGATACCCGTTCGAGACAACATGTGGAGTGGAGTACATGAAGTTTTCTGGAATAATATTCAATGGCTTTTGGCCGTCGGTAAAAGTGCTTTGCGAACCACCGAGATGACTCCCATTACAAAATCGTGGAAGGAAAAGAGAGAAGGGAAAAAATCCAACGCGACGGAGTACACGGGGTAAAGATCACTAATCTCATCCCAGCCAAGTGCAACCTTCACTGAAAGTCTTCTTTATCCCAAAAAGGCAGAATCCTCAGGGTCCCGAGTCGAGTTTGGTTTCGGAGAAAACGGGAATCTGATCTCCATCTTATCGACCATTGAGTCACTGACATCCATTAACCCGAACTTTATTTAGTGTTGACTTTTTGATTTTTTTCTCTTGGGATCCGGAGTGCCGGTGATAGCAAGAGGAATTGAGGATGGTGGGAAAAAATTGGGTCATTTGTGCAGATCCTCGATCTTTTTTTTTTTTTCTTTCCTTCACGCCTTCTCGAGCTGCCGCTACAAAGCAATCAGATAGGAACCTTGAGGGCGGATCCGCTGATGATCGTCCATGTGATCCATCCACCTTGGGGGAGGGCGGTGTGATCGGTTGGCGTGCCGCGGTGGGAGTTTGTTGAACTGATCGGCACTCACATGCCGGTCTAGACGCTCCCGGTAGACTCAAAGCATGCCTGACCATCAGGCAAGTTTCCTGCACCCGTCCTGGGTTTGTGTATGTGTGGTATTGGGAGCCGAAAGCGCAACAGAGAAGTGATGACCAGTGGCTACAGATTTGAGATTACGAGGTATCAAAAATGGATGGATATGCAAGGAGCTTTAAAACACTTAGAGAAAATGGACGCATTATGTAGTAATATATTATCAATATATTCAAATGGTTCTACCGCTATATAGAGCGGTAGAGGAGTATGTTTCAAACATATCACCATACACCAAACATGGGTGTTCAAGCATGCGACCGTAAGACGCACGACAATGCAAAATGCCAAGGGAGGAGAGAATCATCAATGCCGAGCCGCTCGAGCACAGAAATAAAATTGAACGCCAGTGATAGCGCTGAAAAAGAAAAAGGAAAATGCATATATAATCGGACCTATCAAAAATGGCCCTTCCAAAATATTTTTTAATGACGCCAAGATAGAAAAAAAATAACGCCGGTCCTGCTGTAGGTCGCTAGACGCTGGGAGTCGCCTATCATATAGAGAATATGAATATATCCACTGTGGAAAAAGAAAAGAAAATTTGAACCGTCAAGGGTATCATGTATAGTACATTGCCAAAGAAAACACAATCAACCGGAAAGGCATGATCAACATGCCTCGATGATTGGACCTTGCGGTTGTCTTGGCACATAATACCTGTGTTCGAAATCTGAATCGGTAAGGGGGATCTCGGTAGTTTGAGGTTCTTTCTGTTCGAAAGTTTCCAGAATTGGCTGCGGCGGTGAGGGAGGCATGGTATCATCCTCCGAGTCTTCGTCTTCATCAGCCAATAGGTCTGGAGGTGTTTGCCGGGATGGTGAGCGAGTCAGAGCGAGGCTATCCAGATCCTCCGCATTATCATATTCAAAATCCGAGTCAGAATCGGAGTCGTAGTCCTCTTCTAACTCTGTTTCTGTGACGATGGCAACAGGAGATGGAGCACGTCGTCGGACGGGTTTGTAGTCATCGGTGTCATATTCATCCTCCTCCAGGTCGGAATCATCTTCACTAACGTCGGAATCGGAATCGGAGACATCTTCCGGATCCCAGTCCTCCCCAGGCTCCTCAACCAGTGTTTCAGCCCACTGGATGTGCTGGGATTCCGGGCGTTGGGATCCCTTGGTTACTCCACTGACAGTTTGGTTGAACCATCGCTCTTGTTCTTGTTCGGCATCGGCAAGGTCTAGCATGAGGGAATCCAGTAGGTTGGCGTGGCCGACAAGGAGGCGGAGGTCATGGTCTGCCCGTGAAGCTTCTCGAGTAAGCTTCTTGCGGGCGGTGTGGGCGAGATAGTAAGTTTGTGTAATGCTCATTTTCTTCTGTTGACGCCTCCGGGCGAGAGAATTGAAGTAAGAGCTGGGTGAGAGAGGTGTTTGAGAGAGTTCAGAGGGTGGGAGAGGAGAAGAGGAAGTAGTCAAGGGAGAAGAAGTTGCCATGGTGCAATAACCGGGAGGGCCGACTTGATGCGCTTATGATCTCAGCCAGGCCGGCTGTGACTCGTTCGCTTGCGTTGTGACTCAGGCAGCACTGAATGATCTGTTTCCGGCGGTCTCCCGCTTGGCCAATGAGGGTAGGGTGCAAAAGGGGGCGGTGAGTCAATCCCTGGACAGGGTTGACTAAGAAGGGCGGGTGGGTCAGATACTAAAGTATCAAGGCAGCCTTATCTTCGTACTGATGTACGAATTGATACCCAGACTAAAACAGGTACCAGGATATCGATGCCGGTGGAAGCGTGAAGATAATGGCAACCTCTGGAATAGGCAGGGGGATAAATTGTTGTTAGGCTGGTACGTTTCGGACACTGTTGCTCTTTGAGGTCACTCTCCACTTCATGTACGGAGTACATTCAACAGGGTAGCTAAGAGATAACTATTGGATGGCTGGTAGTTGCGATTTGGTCACTGTATGTGCTGTATGAACGTGTGTGGGCAGCAATGTTGGGCTGGCTGGGTGTTGACACTGTTGAGGTGGAACAGAGATCATCAGAAAATCAGTTGTCTGGAGAAAGGGACTTTTAATATATGATATATCCAGCTGAAACGGACCACTTGCCTCCATTTTTTTTTTTTTTTTTTTAGTTGGTTTATAATCACATTCTCAAGGTTTACATGATTACTTTTTTTTTTTCTCTGGGTCTCTTTCTTCCTTGGGTCCCGTTCATCCAGTCTCCGTGTTCCCGCCTAAGTCCGACCGGGCTGTCGAACACCGGAGACTGGCATAAATCCAGTCTCCGTGGATCCGATGAAGGGCATAAGACCCACCCGTGACCGCCCAATGTTTGGGATCCAGCTTACCGCCTCGAGCCCTGGCCCAATAATATATTGATGATGTGAGTCACGATAAAACTTCGCTCCGCTAAGCCAACTTGGGAGATCGCAGTCCAACGCATCCACCACAGACGGGAGATCGGATGACCAATCTTTCCGCGAAGCCTTTGCGTGATGATTATGTTTACCTCCGACCGAACGCCTGGTGGAATTTTCTAGCAGCTTAAGTTAATAATAATAATAATTAGGTACTTACTCGAGTCTCGCACAGGCCCCGGATAAGGCATTATCATTATTCAGCTCGCCTTAATCTCCTCTGTTTATCAAGTGACGTGACAGAATTATCAAGTTTTATCTTCTAAACACCGATGGGTGGTGTTACGACCTCCAGTCCAAAGAATTGGACCAGTGCCTAAAATTTAGTTTCCCATGGATCTATTAATTTTGAACAACCCAATTGCTGTTCGCTGCAGTACAGATCGCAGAAGAATTGCCCCTTTTGAATTTCGATAGGTGATAACTTCTCAGCCCTAGTATCAAAATCTATCGCATTCATCTGTCGTGTCCCCACTCATGAAAATGTACTCCAGCCGGATGGATTCAATTGCTTACCAGGTGATATAAACTTTTTTTCAAATCGGTCCATTAGTCAAACAACAAAACAGAAACAGAAACAGAAACTGAAGAAGAGTATTTCTTGACTCTGCACAAGCGGAGATTTCCGCTTCTCCCCTCTATTTGAGGCTGTCCAAAACTCACAATCCTCAGTTGATTATTGATCAGCCATCTCCGCGGTGACGATCGAGCCAAGAGTCTGCAGGGCGTAGGTGACAGATGGCGGCTTAGTAAGACCGCTAGGACCGACCCACGGATTCCTTACGAGTGAGAAAACAAAGCGAATACGATGTTTACCACATGAAGAAGTCCAAGGTGTGCTCCCTAGCTTCACAAGGATTTCTTGTTTGAACCCGCTACCTCATCTCACCTTTCGTTGGTTGGCAGGGCGTCCACGCTGCCCGCCATCGAGATATTGGCAATGTAAGGCAGGCTACAGCATTTGCCACTTCTTCTTCCAACCACCATGAAGTCCTTTTAATTTTAAGAACCCTGAACACGAAACAGTAAGAATATGCAAAGCCGCCGCAGGGCTCGCAGCACTGCCAACCAATTGCTTGGCGTTTGAAATGGGTAACGGCCAACTGTCAATGTCCTGAGTGGTCCATTGACTGCCAGTGATGGTCGTGTGTGGCTGTGGCTGTTTCTTGGTCGACTTTGCACGCAATCAATGGGACAATTGATTAAGAAGGGTGGCCTGGGGCTTACTTGGTGAAAACCGCCAACTCACCAGTTTTTTGTTGTGGTCCTGACGGAGTACTCCGAGAGTATATTGATAAGTGTATAGGCTTTAATTGCTTTGCCCTGGTCGATCTCACGGAAATTGAAGAGAGCCTAAATAATTTTGCTTATGAAAGATCTGGCATTTCAGCCTCCGCAGCGCCTGGGGAGACTGGCCCCTCATTTGGATGAGGGGAGGTTGGTATTTATAAAGCTCACGTTCCGAATGCCCTTCCTTGTCTCCCTGCCCTCAATTAGGACGTTTCGAAGCCTGAAATGAGACAAAGCTTGGTCTCTCAGGATATCCAGAACCTATTGAACAGAGAAAGCGTCGCATATTGGGGCATAACCCGAGCCCTTGACATCAGGTTCCTCTTAAATTATCCAGGAAGACCTTTATTGATCAGGATTGTGATGAGGGTTGTCCACATGTCGTTCTTTGACATCATCGACTCTCACACACCACACTCTACATGCGCCCGATGTGCCACGACGTAATTATATTATCTCATCAGGACGCTGAGTTGGTCATAGATACCTAGGTTGAACAACCCATTGTCTTTATGTCCCGAATATCTTATTGTTCAGACGGGTCAAGGTTTCCATCGAACCACCGGAGCTTGAAGTGCTCGCATTTTGTGATGCTGGCAGAATAAGGTTGTCGGTACAGTCTTGCTGTCAGATTAGCAAACCAGGGAGCGAAGACCGGTCTAGCTCATTGTTCGTCTTTGAAGGTTTGGGGATTTCTAATCGTTGAATGAGGAGAATGACATCACGATAGCTATCAATAGTTTGCCTCTGAAAAAAGTGATCAATCAGCGCCCAGAAAGAGGTTGTATGGATTACTTCACATCATTCACGACCATATAATGGTGAACGGCACCATTTTGGTCCTCGGCCCCGTGTGAACCCTTGTGTCCGAATCGGAACCTTCGAAGTTCATCCATGATACTATCTCAAACCTAAGGGTTTGGACGCGGGGATACCAAGATTTTAAACCCCGGATTTACATGAAGTTGCATAATTACTAACCGGGTGCATTAACCATATATTATGCATCGGTGAGTCGGGGCTTAAACCGCCGACGCCTTTTTCCTTCCTTTTTTTTTTTTTTTTTTTTTTTATCATTTTTTTTCTGCCGGTCCGTCGAACCACGGATCGGAGGCGTTCATGGACGTTGATGCCTCGGCCCTTCTAGTCATCATTATCTTCCTTATGTGTCATCCTTTGTACGCATCCGAGGCTCAGAATTATCCATCATCAATTGAATGGGCGGAAAAAATTTCGGAGCTCGTTTAATCAACATCCCGAATACTCGACGGAGCTTGACCGACTGTTCCTGATAAAATATTGTGCATTGCGATATAGTGATTTCTCTCCCTATGCATATCCTGGTAGCGCATCTAATCTACTACCTAATATGGATGATGGTGAGGAGCACAGCTAGAGCACCCGCCCATTCTCCCCGGTATTAGTAGGCTCTCTTTGCGAAAAGAAGCTACCAATGGTTGATCTTCGTTTCCGAAGCCATCGTTTCCACCACCAATCGTTTCCCTCCTGATCATGCTCACCAAGTTCGTTTGGGAGCAGAATCGCATGGTCAACAGCATGCGGTAGTCCACGGTGTCGGCCTCTCACCTGCATGGCAATGATGACCAACTTCGAGATGGCCGAGAATTCTCCGCACAGGCTTGTGTCTGTCCCAGGGTATCCGAGAGATAACCCCACCGTTCCGTATGCGGACACGATTTCAAACAGGACATTGAATAGCGAAAAATCCGGCTTACCCCTGTTCTGCTGCAGTCGGTTGCCTTCTGCTACTGCGATTGTGAAGAATCCCAGCATTATGTACCAGAGATCAAAGCCAAGTTGGCGCTGGATATGATCCGATAATCCTTGTGAGTGACTAGATTTGGAGAACTCGTGATCCTCGTAGATCCCCAGACTCTGCTCCTCGTAGATATTTGTTTTGCGCATGGCAATCGCCGTGGGGAAGGCAGAGATGTACATCATCATGATAAAGGAGACCTGTACCCCTGGATGGAGCCTAGATAATGACATGATGGTGAATCCTGCAGTCCGTGTGGAGGCGATTTGAAACAACCCATTCACCAGCTCCAGGGGCATCGGTATTTTGTCTCCGGCCTGCGGCGTCTATTCAAGACCGTGAAGTCAGTTAATTGAGTCACGACAAAAGTCCAAAATGAGATTTGACTAACAGCTTCAAGTGCCCAAAATATGGCCAGGTCAATTGCATTGAGGAGTAAGAGCACGGCGGCGAGCCTCCATGTTTCCGCCGCTGGGAACAACAGCGTGAAGCATCGTCGAGGATGATCAAGAAGATACCGTAGTTCCTCCTCAAGGGCAGATCCGCAAAGAGTGAACTTTGATAAGATCCAAATGATGAAGCGAAGCATGCATGGGAATCCTGTGTTCCCCACCACGATGAGAAAAGTCATCGTGAGCAGCGGGACCGGGGCTGTTCTAAACGGCTCCATTGAATTCGGAGTGAGTGTGTACCCTAAGTCATTGAAAGCCGACCCAGACGTGAAAATAGCCCACCAGCCCCGGCTCACGTTGGCGTCTACGAAGGTGTCGCTGAATTGTTGAGTGGAATAAACCCACAAAAGGAAAAGCAGCAGTCCCAGCAAATGGAACGCGAAGAAATAGGAAATGAGGATTATGAGTAGGGTTTTCAGAGCCCTGTATTCGATACCCCCAAGCTCATCCTTTTGCCTTTCGTTCCAGTCAGAGTAGCTCGCGATCGATTGTTGCCATATCAGCGCAGGCAAATACGATAAGTCATGGTGACCACGTTGCTGTTCAAGATCACCGTATGAGCGCTGCTCTGAGGCGTCGATTTGGGATTGAGATAGATAAGAATAGGATCGTTTGTGATTTTTTGACTCGTGGCCGCCTCCGGGTTCGTCGAAAGTAATATGCAGACTTGCTGTACTCGATACACTTGACCTTGCTGTTTGAGGCCTTGAAGACACCTTTGTTTGCATGCGGGTATTCTCATTATCTAATAGGGGTTGCTCCTGGCTCATTCGTTCTGATATAACACTCCCCAAGGACCTGTTCATTTCCATGGACTCTTCGAATTCTTGACGGGAGAGTTCCTGACTCCAGTGGCGACGTTGTGTCCGGCACATTACTTTAGCCTCGTCAATGACCCTTTGGAAACGGTTTCGGAACCAGTACAGGCGGATCAAGACGACCAACGTGTTAAGAAAGATCACATTCGTCACCATAGGCACCATCCAGAGCGTGATCTGCTGAACAAGATGTAGCCGATCAAGATCAACGGGATTCAGCCCGCTTTGCGTGGCTGCACCCGAGGCGAGGAGCAGGGCATCGACAAATGGCAGCCCACCAGGTACATATAAGATGAGTGATGCCAGAAGCATCCAGAACAGGATGTACCAGTAATGGTGATACAATCGGAGAGGGGATTGCTCAGCCTGGGACTCATGGTTGGTGGGCATACCGGGTTGCACTTGGTACCAGCTTGTTTTGTCTTTCTGTTCTCTGGGGAGACTATCAGGTGCTCGATACCTGGATTCAAGCCATATGGAAGGCATCTGGTTGAAATGTGTCTAGTTAAGTAGGCATTGAGTTCGCCTCCTCGCAAGGAGAGCGATTGGTCATGAAGGGAAAAAACAAATCCCTCAGTTTTGTGGATTCTGGCGATAACTATCAAAGAAGCTTGAGATGACGTACAATAACGACATACGGGGAGTCTGGGCAGTACCTCCTTACGCACCGGGACTGGCTGGGAGCGACAGAACAAATACCTCATTTCCATGATAACCGCAATGCCTTGGCCGGACCTTGCTTTTTTCCCACCTGCATCAATACCTCCGGGAACGCGAATCATGAGCCCCGGAGATGAGCTCTCCTTATCTACGAATAAGTGACATTTAAAACGACTGTATACCTGTTATTTATTAGGGAATCTTTATCCTTTATTCCAAAATTTGAGAATAACGTGGTGAAAAGAGGCCAGCAAGTGAAGTAAATTATTGGAGGGAACCAATGGCGGAGATTAATCGCTCATCCACCATGAACTAAGGGATTTTCACAGCCCCCAATTCTAACCCAGGCTAACTGACATTTCGTCCAGGTAAGTTATCAAAAACTCAATCTATTTTACCGATTTCGAGCTATGACTTAAAAAGAAAACAGGGTCCGGGCTTTTACTGCCGCTATTGGCGCTCTAGGACATAGCTTCACCCTTGTTATTCTATGGCCCTGACCCTGACCTTGACCTTGACCCCATGCGTTGGACTTCTGCATCCCCGCCCCTTAGTACTACTACATCGAAGCTAGAGGAGAGTGGTCTGAAGGTCCACTGCCACAAATTGAATTTCCAAACAGGCTCTACCCTTAAAATAGTAATATTCTATGAAATCGGATGGAAAAGGATTCTTTCAATGCAAGCCCACGCGCGCGGCTACTCCAACACTCGGAGGACATATCCCCACCAACCAAGTCATCACCAAGTATTTTTATAAGTGCAATGATATCCTGCCCTGGCTATCCTTTATGCACTCGTGTTTTACTTGATGGGGATTATTCTTTGTTTACAACACGACTAATAGGTCTGCAACATCAGCAAGAATGCCAGAAACCATTCAACTCCCAGCTTTGGCGTATCGACGTCTTTTTGTGTATACGGATATTATTGGTGTTTTTAAGGGCCAACGCCTTTCCTAAATTTCCAAACTCATTGGTGATGGTGGGTTGCCTCTAAGCGCCAGGAGATCCGCCGAAACCTCGCACCCCGGCTAGCTCAGGCTCGGGGCAGAATATAAAGATAATGTCAGTACAAGGCAGGATGGATTTCAATTTCTAACTTCAAAATCAAAATATTATCACCTCTCCTATCCTTGTTAATACTTTTCGAACAATCGGTAATTGCTATGGAACAGAAATCGGATCTTGTCAATGATACAAAGCTTCCGGTGCGGTTTTGGAATGGACGCACTCACCATGACCTTTTCAAGTCTGTCATTATCCCCAGAGAAGGGTATACCCGTCAAACGAGGGAGGAGATTTGGGAAAAAGGGAAGATTCTGGGAAGAGGGGGGTGTGGCTTAGTCTGGTTGGAAAAGTGCTTATCTGGCAATGGCCCAGCCAAGCTTCGTGCTGTGAAATCAATAAACAAATACACACACAAAGAGGCAGGGTACATCCAGGAATTGAATGCAATGTCGAAGTTCTCTCAAGAGAAGGTCAGTCGGTCCAACCCCTCGAAAAGACTTGCTGGTGTACTTATTTTTACAGTATGATGGACTCTTTGTTAAGTTCCTTGGGTGGTACGAGGATCCAGAGAGTGTCTTTCTTACCATGGAATACATTGAGCACGGCGATCTTCAAAGATACCTTGGGAAACCACTGCCTGAGATAGAATGTCAAACCATAACCTCTCAAGTCCTAGAGGGTGTTTTTAATATGCACAACAATGGCTTTGTACACCGAGATTTGAAACCAGCAGTATGTATTAATCAGTTCTCAGAAATTTTCCAAAACATAATCCTGATCTGGACAGAACATACTTGTGCTTTCAAAAGGCCCTCATTGGTTGGTGAAAATTGGAGATTTTGGCATCAGCAAACGCCTCAAAGGTGGTTCGGATACGCAGACCGTTACAGGTTCACCCGGCTTTTTCGCTCCAGAAACTATTGAAAATATATACGGTTGTTCCACTCCAACCTCCGGTTACAATTCAGCAGTCGATATGTGGGCCCTTGGGGTGACAGCTTTTTACATGATGACAGGAGCCTTCCCGTTCAATACGACAAAGGATCTGTTTAAATACATTAAGGACCAGGACCCAGCAAATATTTCTTCACATCTACTATCCCCTAGATTCAGCCCACAAAGCCGTGACTTCATTAGGAGACTACTGGATCCACGGCCTACTAATCGATTGCCTGCGAATGATGCCTTAGAGCATAAATGGATGGAGTCGTTTCGGCCTTCTCGTATTCAGCAAGATCCAGATTCCAATTCCATGCATACATCAAAAACGTCCTCTAAAATCAAAGACGGACTTCTCAACAATGCTCCAACTACTCCAACTTCCTCATCTGTATACTATACAGCACGCCAATTTCCAGAGCCTTCTACAAAGGGGGGTGCTACAGGCTCTTGGTCAAAGGATCCTCAAAATTACGCGCGATGGACTACTATTATTTCAGGAAAACAACTTCAAACCAGCTGTGCAAGTGGCACGCCCACCAAGGACCCGAATAACATACATACACAGGGAACCAACCCGTCCAAGAGCCCAAGCGAGGTACCCCGAGTGCAAGGTCACACCCCCGAGCCAAACAAGTACCAGAAAGGCGAATCACTGTTCAGACAAGCTTTGGAAGGTCAAGTGAAAGTATTGGGTCCGAATCATCCAGAAACATTAGACTCCATGCATATGCTTGGCCAGTCGTTATCTCAGCAAGGGAGGCATAAGGAGGCGAAACCATTATTCCAGCAAGCAATGACAGCACAGAAAAAAGTCCTCGGTAACAAGGATAAAAGAACCCTTCTCTCTATACATTGGGTTGGCCGGTGTTTGCTTCATCAACAACAGTATAAAGAGTCAGAGCGTTTGTTACGAGAGGCCCTCGAAGGACAAGTTAAGGTGCTCGGGCCAAACGACCCAAATACCTTGGACTCTACGGAGTTGCTTGGGCGGTGCTTACATGATCAGGGAAGTTATAAAGAGGCATGCTCGTTTTTCCAGTGGGTGATCAAAGGGCGGGGAAAGGTATTAGGCGAGAATCATCCAGCCACTCTAGAAGCCAAATACTGGTACAGTCAATGTTTGGCGAAAAAATGATCCGAGCCAAACAAAGCGATACTTCAAACCCTTGGATAGCATGCCTAGCATAATTAAGAGTATGGGATATAAACGCTTTGCCCTCTTTCGAAGTCGAAGGGTGAATTTAGCCGCACTATCCGCGTCATGGAACTATGTACCGAAACCGATAAATATCGGTGTGCTGTACTTTAAACTATTTGTGACTCAAAGTCCTTCTCAAATCCCACCATCCTTTGCTACTGTCTCTTTGAGGCAGGGAGAATTTTGGAGGAATGAAAGCCTGAGAGAGATCGTTTCTCACTACCGCATCGACATGGATGCCTCGTATTCTACCCTGCCTGAGGCTCATCGGACCACAAGGCTTGCGGAGATGGCGGCGCAGCACGCCAAGGATTAAAACGACAATGATTCGATAACGAGATTTTGGTCTCATGGAGGGGTCATCAACAGCCTTTATAAGCCCTACTCTATTTCCCTCATTTCTATTTTGCTGGGTAAATCTTCCAAGTAGGAGATGTCGGGCGTTGAGCTTGCGGTTGCGATTGTAGGAGTCGTCGAACTCTGCTTTAGGTACGTCGCACACTTTACGAGCGGGGGAAACGAGACCAAGAGAAGCATGCTTTTTTAATAAATCTTTTTCTAGCCATGGAAGCGCCCTCGTGGAATTATGCAAAAACCTCAAAACCGCCGAAGCCCGAATCGGAGAGATGGCGGTTCAGATCCAAAGCCACTGGCTGAGAACGAAAATGCAATTGGAATTCCTGCACCGCGTGTGGAAGAGTCTAGATGAGGAGCACCAAGCTATCCAGGTGCAGATCCTACAGATCCTCGTCGATAAGCTAAACCAGATCAACTCCAACATCCGCAAAGTGGTCGCAAAAGACCCCAAAGCCGGAACACCCCAGGATGGGCAGAAAGTCAAGAAATGGGCCTACATGCGCCTACGCGAGAGCCTGGAAAAGGCACTCGAGGATCTCGAGGTGTGGCAGAAGACCTTTGACCCATCGTGGTTCCTCATCATGAAGGTTGCCAATCCCATAATCGACGCCCAGCTGGGGGCTTCGCAGGAGGCCAAGCAGAACCCCGCGCAGGAGGCGCTTGATTCGGCATACAATCTACGAAAGGCCGTCTGCGGCAACAGTAGTGCAGGCTCAAGCTCCACAAAGTCGGTCTTTCTTCCCTACGAGGGCCTCAATTCCGCCCGGGTTTTTGAGATCCCTTTCACCTCGGCCAAACTGACGCAGCGCAAAGGATCCCAGACCTGGCTGATCCTCGACCCCGTACGCATCCCTCCCGGAGCGAGCATCTGGCAGCTAGAAAATGCCATCCGGGCGCTGGCTCGAAAACTCTTCGATGCCGACCCAGCCACCTTCGGGCTCCTTAATTGCTATGGCGCCGTCAGGGTCCCCGACCCACTCAATCCCCGCCAGGTGGAATCCTTCTCCATCGTGTTTCGAGCGCCTCGCGGCATGTCCGACCCCTCCACCCTCCGTGGTTGCCTGATCGAATCTACCGACGTCGACCATTCCCTCTCGGACCGATTCAGAATTGCCAAGGAGCTTGCCAGGTCCGTCAGCTACATTCACACACATGGGTTCGTGCACAAGAATATCCGACCGGAGACTATCCTGCTCCTTCGGAATAAACCCCTCACCACCGGCGCTGCTACCCTTGGCTCGGCCTTCCTAGTGGGATTTGAGAATTTCCGCGCGGCCGACGGCTGCACACTCCACGCAGGGGACATGCAGTGGGAGAGGAATCTCTACCGCCACCCGCACCGGGTCGGCTTGAACCCCGCTGACGATTACCTGATGCAGCACGATATCTACAGCCTTGGTGTGTGCTTTCTCGAACTGGGGCTGTGGCAGTCGCTTGTAATGTATACCCCGGATGATCGGAGCGATCCTACACCGGCACCGATCTTGAAATATCTAGGCAGGAACAGGGGTGGTAGTAGTAGTCAGCTCTTCATCAAGGATTATTTGGTGACGCTAGCGCAGAGGGATCTCCCCAAACGGATGGGGACGAAATATGCACGAGTGGTCGAGACTTGTCTTACCTGTTTGGATGAGGATAATCTCGACTTTGGGGATGAAAGTGAGTTTCAGGATCAGGATGGGATTCTGGTGGCTGTGAGATATATAGAAAAGGTATGTCTATGGTGTCTCTGCTTTGCTGTGTTGACTGTTGCTTATTACCCGTCTAGATTCTTTTCCAGCTTGATTCTATATCAGTTTAATTTTTCGATGTTTTGCGTACTCTTTCTCTCTCTCCCTCTCTTTTAATTCCACGGTTTTTCTTTCTTTCTTACCTGTGTAGGGTAGTAAGTTGTGATGAGTGGAGGATGGAGAGTATATATTTTGCAACCAGGCAGAGAAATGATGCGATAAAGAACCAATTGTTTTTTATAATTCCCCATATTGAGCTACTTTTCTATTGTTTTATAATTAAAATATCCCTACTTCTCAAAGAAAAAAAAAGTCAGGATGGAGGATGCACATGACCACAGGACAAAGAACAACGTAAAACAACTGAAGTGACTGGAATCACCTCAACTTTCCTGGCGCAAACTTTCTCGCCCTCCTTCTTCCCGCCCTCAGATCCCCAGTCAAGCCTTTCTCTTGCATTGGGTTAAGCGTCTCCAAGACTCTCCTGTCCGAGGCTAATTCCTCCCGCCAAGAAGTGCGGTCTTGACACTGATGTCCTCCCCGGCTTTCGACCCCAGAGTCACTGCCGTTATCTACCACGACTTGACCGGCCTCCAACTTCCCCGCCGCGGAGCTTATTATATCTCCGACTGGCCATCATTGCCTGATAAAGCCATCCAAGTATGATAATACTCATGACACACAGTCAGATAGGGTAGCTGAGCCGAATGCAACTCGAAGAGCACAACGGAAATGCTCCGAATCAGACCATGCGGGATTTCCCTGGATAGTATGCATTCCGCGGCGCTCGAGCCTGGTTGACTCGCAGCCTGTTAGATAACACTACTTGCATCCTTCAGCTCTAAGATCCCTGAGGGATTGTCACAGCGGGAGAAATTCGGGGAAATTTTATCTCCGGGTTGAAGAAGAGCATCTCATCCCCCACCTGCAAAGATTTCCATCGCCAGGTTTGCCTTTCAACAACTCTGTGTGACTGTATACAATATTGAAAACTCATGGTTATACAAATAGGGCTGGCCGATTCACCTTCCTATCGAAGCAACTCCGTTATCTGCTTGGCTGGGCTTGGAATCCCCATTTTTATTTTTTGCCTCGTCTTCGCCCGCTTTCTATGCGCCCACCCGTGAAAATTGTGGTGGCTAGTGCGTCTGGGCAGTCACCCTGAACCAGGCCTTTCCACCACAATGCAGCTTGAAAAGGGTAGGCTCGACGTCGCGTGTGCAACTACATATTGCTTAGGCCCTTGGCACTATCTTGGCTTGCCGTGGATTGGGAGCTTCCTCGCGGGGGCTGTCCGCAACAACCCTGGATGGTGGAGCTTGATGATGTTATGACCGTGCATGGGGCTTTACGATACCTCCCCCATGGGGAGCAAACAGAGGTCACGGAGGAAACGAAGGAAAGGGGAAAAGAGAGGGGTATAAATGACGAGGATGGGAATCCGATCGCTGATGAGCTGTTTGCCAGCGAAAACTTTCCCTTTTTTCACTCCTCATCCTCTCACGCGAAAGGCTAAGACCGAGAAAAATTTAAATTCTTCTCTTTTTTTGATTTTCTTTTTGTCCTTCGTGTTGGCAAACATGAGTTCTACAGGCCAGCCCGCTGAGCCCATCCCTGATGGCATTCTTGCCACGGCCAAACAGGCCTGGGGAGACCTGTTCGTGTGGCAGCAGCGCGTTGAAATTACGAACGATCAGGGGGAGACTCACACCGAGTGGCAGGATCCCGAACCCTTCATAAATCCCATTACCCTGTGTAGGGAGTTGAGCGCGCGGGATTGGCTTTTTTTTCTCGTCGGTCTTGCTGCCTGGACTGCGGATGCTTTTGACTTCCACGCTCTCTCAATCCAGACTGTTAAGCTCTCTGAATATTATGGACGCACCAAGACTGACATCACGACTGCCATTACGCTGACGCTCTTACTGCGTAGCGTGGGCGCAGCCTTCTTTGGCCTGGCGGGTGATAGATTTGGCCGTAAATGGCCCATGGTGCTCAACATGCTTGTGCTTGGAGTGTTGCAGATTGCGACCATCTACAGTGGTACTTTCCAGCAATTTTTGGCAGTTCGCAGCCTTTTTGGTCTCTTCATGGGAGGTGTCTATGGTAATGCTATCGCCATGGCCTTGGAACACTGTCCGTACGTCGCTCTGAGTCTCTGCTAACTAGCTAATCCCCGGCGGGGCTTTTCTTTTCTTTTTTAACTAATGACGGAGCAGTGTCAATGCTCGTGGTCTCATGTCTGGAATCCTCCAGCAAGGCTATTCGCTCGGATATGTGTTCGCGGCATGCGCGAACCTGGGTGTGGGCGGTAGTACAGAGAGCTGGAAGACTGTGTTCTGGATCGCAGGTCTGCTCCGCTCCCCGAATTATAATAATAGGATCGCAGACTGACACGTCCTTAGCTGGTATTTCAATTGGTGTTGGTATCATTCGTATTTTCTTCCCCGAATCAAAGCAGTTCCTTGAGGCCAAGAGAGCGGGCAAGCAATCGATCAGCGCGTCAGTTTTCTGGAGAGAAACTAAACAGATGATCGCGCAAGAGTGGAAGATTTCCATATACTGCATTATCTTGATGACCTGGGTAGGCTCCTTTCCCCCCATGTATTTTCTAGGCCCTAGCATGGAGACACTGACTCTTGGTTAGTTCAACTACTACTCGCATACCTCGCAGGACTCCTATACCACCTTCATGCTGACCCAGAAGGAACTGGGTAACACTCCTGCTTCCCGGGCGTCCATCATAATGAAGACCGGCGCATGCGTTGGCGGTACTATTATCGGATACCTATCGCAGTTTGTTGGACGAAGACGCGCCATCATTGTCGCCTGTCTCATCTCTGGTGTCCTCATTCCCGCTTGGATTCTGCCCACTGGCGAGCCTTCGCTCAGCGCAACCGGGTTCTTCCTCCAGTTCTTTGTCCAAGGCGCATGGGGTGTTATTCCCATCCATCTCAATGAACTTTCTCCTCCGGCTTTCCGTTCCCTCTTCCCAGGTTCGTTCCCCTTCCTTGTTGGTTATTTCCTCTCTCTAGGACTTAGAAAGATGTCTAACAACTATAAAGGTCTCACATACCAGGTCGGAAACATGATTTCTTCCCCCTCCGCGCAGATTGTCAATGCCATCGCCGAAAAGACCTACGTCAAGGGCCTCTCGGGCCTCTCGGTCCAAGCCTATGGTCCCACCATGGGCGTCGCCACCGCGATTATCGTCATAGGAATTGTGGTTACAACTGCCTTTGGTCCGGAGAAGCGCGGCCGTCGCTTCGAGTCTGTTGTCATCGGTATGCAGGAGGATATCCCCGAGTCGAAGAGAACGGACCTCGAGGAAGGAAGAGTGGAGGATGATAAAGCGGCTGAGGCAAGCCTCGAGAAGGAGCTGGAGAAGAGTGCCGAAAAGGCATAAGCGGACAGTTTCTTTTCGCTAAATGGCCGTCGCTTGTCTAGTGCTCCTTGCTTGATGTGAGATGGGAAATGAAAAATGTCATGTTTACGAGTGATGATTGATCTATTAATGTTTGACCATCCAACCAGCATCTTTCTATACCAAATTCCACCCCAAACTATTGCCACGCCTATCCTATGTGCACCCGTAAAAGAAACGGGAAAAAACCATTATATGCGCTGATAAACACTAATCATATCCGTCCCCTTCCCTACCTCATATGTCCTCTCCGGCTGTTCATACAGCACCCTCTTAAACATCCCCCCAAGCAACACCAAATGCACCCCGTTAACCCCCCACGGAGGACCCGGTAACTCCGGATCCTTATACATCGGGAACTCCAAACAAACCAGGACTCCTCCTGGCCGCACCAACTCCGCCATTCGGGTCGCCCATTCTCCCCGTTGCGACGGATGCAATGCACATAAAAACTAAACCCCGACATTAATAAAGGCTTCCCTCCTCCCCAAAAATAAACCTAGGGGCGGGTATTAAACGCACCGTATAATCATAAACCAAATCAAATTTCTCATCCGTCCACTCAGACGCAAAGAAATCTCCCTCAAGAAACTTTACCGCGCCTGGCTTCAGACCACTACCAGAGAGAGGGTGGGTATATCCAGGACCAAAATTATACTCCGTCGGTTCCTCTAATTCCCGCCGTGCATATTCATTTGCCTCCGCCACTGCCGTAGCAGAGATCTCGAGCCCGAAAGCATCGAAACCATGTAAGGCGAGAGAGACGGCGTCGTAACCGCGTCCGCAGCCCTACATATTTTTTTTCGTCAATTATATTCTTTCCCTCTCTCTCTTTTTTCACCGTCCTCCCTTTTGCGAATTTGAGTATTGTAATTTTTCTTCTTTTTTTTAGAGTGCAAGGGGACTTACTGGTACTAAAGCCTTCTTCCGCGCACCACCGACGGTAGGTGATCGAGAAGGGTTAAAGATATCTTCGTGGCAGTGAGCTTCAACGAGGTCGATTAAAGCTGGAGAAGGTTTCCCGCGGTCCCAGAGGTCGCTGTCGCCTGTGTCCCAGAGATTGGACCAGCCTTGGCCGTGGTCAGTGATTTGGCTAGGATTATATTAGTATAGGAATAACGTGTGAGGCTAGGCAGGGTGGGAGGGGGGGTAAGTAATACCGGTCTTCGAAATGGGAGATTAGACGGCCTTTAGGTGCCATTTTGTTCTAGGACTACTTTGGTATTTTTCTGATCTATACCTCGGGACACTTTGGATAGGAGGTTGGGTTGTATTTAAGTGGTGGAAGTGGCGTAGGGCGTAGCTGATGGCTAGCTTGGTGGAGTGGAGGTGGGGGAACCGGAAACCCTAGTATTACTATTACTTAATGGCTTCGACTTTATTGGCATTAAACCTTTTTCGAGAAGGTGGGTAACCCAGGGAATCTAGGCTGTTATACTTTAAAAACTAGACAGTCTTTAAGCGAGGCGATTTTTTTCTCTCTTTGGATACTCTAACCTGCTGAGTATACGATGTAAATTAGGGGTGATAGAATAAAGATGGATTAGCTGGCGAATCCAAACCATTTCATATCTTCATCTCCATGGATCGGGGTACTGTGGCCGCCCCCACTCGCCAAGATGCCCTCCAAATTGGGCCCCCAGGTGGTTGTTTCGTAGTTGGCTTCGGGGGTATTTTCCTGAACTTGCTGCGGCGAGTCGTAATTGTATCCAAAGATGCCTGCCCACTGCTTGCAGGTCTCGTAGAAGTTCTGCGGGTACAGAGTGGCGTCCTCGCTGCCGTGGTAAATCTGCATCTTCGGGCGGCTGCCGTTGTATCCGGGATACATGGCCCTGGCGACATTGGCCCAACTCTCGGGGGTGGTGATCACCTGGCCGTTCGCGCAGGTGCTGTTCCATCCATCTTCCTCGTTGGCTGCGGAGTAGAAGCACCCGGCTGGTACACCGGAGTAAACTGTGCCAGCGGCAAACATTTCAGGGTATGTGGCCGCCATGACATTCTGCTAATATCAGTATACTTTTGGACTGGATTCTTTTGGGGGGCTATCTCCTAATATTCAGGACGTACCGTCATCATTGCGCCCGAGCTGCTGCCTGTCACGTAGACCCGACTGGCATCCGCGCCGTACTGCTGAAGAGTCCATGTCACCATGTTGGCAATAGAGTTGCTATTACCACCACCATTGTGGGTCAGTGTGGACTGCGAGCTAACATCCCAGCATGTGCCGCTATATGGACTCTCGGGGTAGATAACAATGAATCCGTATTCCTCCGCCTGGGTGGCATAAGGTGAACCAGAGTAGTATGCCTGTGCGGTTCCGGTGCCTTAAGAGGTTCACTGCTTAGTATACCGATCTCACGCAGTTTTCAATGGAGAGATAAAAAGCCTACAGTAATGGATAGCCACAATGATAGCTGGGTTGTCTGCAAGGTTGGTGGGAACGTAAATGTAGAATCCCACGTTGGTAGGGTTTTCGCCAAAATCCGTAACCTGTTCCAGCGTTCCTGCGCGTGGAATAAGAGAGGATTTACGGCTCAGCGCCGCAGCACTGCATGCCAGAGCGTAAACTAGCAGGGTGAGTAGTGCCCGTAATGCCGTCATTTTGACTTGTCTAGTGGTTGGAAAAGTGGTAGAGGTGAGAAGAGAGAACACCACAGAGAGGCCCGGAGAGTATGTCTTTATAAAGCTGGTGTTCCCCGGCTGAATTGGGGGACCGGCTCTGGTTTGATCCACCATCTTTGCATGATAATTTATTGCTCCAGCCTAAGTTTTCGTACGGACGAGCGGAGCTGTAGATCTTTTCCCCCAATCATGGATAATCGCGGACGCGAACCTAGGTCGCCGTACTTAATGTAGATTAAATACCAAGCAGGAACAAGGGTTACAAAGGGCATCATCCGTCGAAGAATTGGCTAGGTGAAATCTGGGGGGAAAGACGGGGTCATTAAATCTGCCCCGTTCAATCCGTGACAATTCACCCTCAGCTGGGGCAGCTTTGCCTGTCGATCCCACGGATGGCGTTTCAGGAACAAGGGTTGGGATTCCTCGAATAAGAAATAGCCGAGCTTTCGCCAGAACGTAACAGAAAATGCGGGGGGACCCATCCGATCTCGAATTTCTCATCTCGAGCAAACCGTGAAGCCAAAGGCATCGACGAACATCGGGATACTGAGAAATGGTTGTATCCAGGAGGTTATTTTCCACTTCATCCACCACGCCTCTTCGAAGTGCGGATGAGAGTGAAACAGATTTGCCGGTCAATGGGGTCTGTTTAACGGTCGCATGAGTCCACAACAGGACAGGCCATGAATGCTAACTTAATCCGACAATTTGGCTCTTCCGTTGAAGCAAGTTGATATTCAACTTCCCCTAAGAGTCTATCTGGTGGGGTTTGGAGAATGAAAGCGGATCTATCCGTTGTGGATCATTTATGACGGGATTTCCAAGACATGCCATGGCTGAGGGATGGGTGGAGGAAGAGATGGAAAAAAACATTGAGCAGTTGAGAGTACTCCGTACAGAGCTGCGAAAAGGCGCGTGGATCGCCCCTTTCCTCGTTACCCCTGGGGGCTGGGGCTAATCTTCCAGTTCTGCGGATGACATGCTGATCAACGGCCAAGCTCATCGGTCAATGAGAGAACCGATTTTTTTCAAACTTGTAGGCCAATAGAATAAGCCCGGACTGCTCCTCTGCTTGTCGGACATAAAGAGGATCACGAAACGGATTCATATGAGTACCTATATCGGGGGATGCGCTTGTAGGTGCTAAGTACAGTTTTGATTAAGAGAAGCGAAGGAGTCGGTTGATCCTAATGAAAGATAGGCGGGAGGAGGTTTCTAGGTTTCTAGAACAGCGTTGGTTGCGTTGATAATGATGAAGCTTAGTTTTGATAAGGGCTGACGGCGAAGTCGCGGCCGTTGGATGTGCGGCCGAGATTGTTGTTGATGATGGAGAGAGTATTATTCTTGAATCTTGCACCACCACCTCTGACCGAACCAAACCCCCATCATCACCCGATTGACGCAGGCATGCTCGTGACTCCCCTTCAACTTCCTCTCGTCCTCCCATCATCCTTCCTCAATGTCATCGCCCTCCATCTCCATACCCCTCCTTTATCTTGATTACCAAGCTCCCCGATAAACATCACCTTTCTCTTATCACCGACTCCACGATAAACCCCATTCTCAATTCCTTCTCCGGATTCGCTGGAGATATCGTCACCCTCGTGTCGGTACCTGTCTAACTTCTTTAGCCCCTGCAACTCCCCTGTTTTCTTGTGCCGCTTTTTTTTTAGATTACTCGCTTGACTCCAAAGCTGACAAGTATAGGTTCGATCCATCTCCATGCTAGGATGCCCCTTAGTACCGCAAAACCGCGTATCAAAGACGTATTTTGACCGTTTGTATCGTCTCAACGGCATTGATACAGAGAATTTCCTGGTGCCGGTCAGGTTTAAGAAGCACCTCCTTCGCTATATCCCATGCACAGATGTTCCTTGGCAAGCTACACGCCTTTCGCTACTGTCGTAGAAATACTCCTCTATATTGAATAAAAGCTTATACTATTGTAGATTGTGAAACGTTACTTTCTTATAAACTCAATGCACATGTGTTAAGTGCGGTTTTGGTGCGGACTGGCAAGCGCGCTCATATTGTTACCTTGCGTGTAACCGTGTTGCTGTATTTCCAAAAGTTTTTATTGTAATATACCATCTCCACGAGTCAATGCAGTCCCATCCGCCTCTTCATTTGGCCATAAAACTTGCTTTTTTAGGCAGGACCATGCGAGATCGGATCCATCCGCTTGCCCTGTCGTCGATATTGCCCAGACGGTAGGATTCTTGACTCCTTAGATTGGGGAAGATGGGGAAGACTATTGTGCTTTCAATTTGTCTTTGCGACGTGTCGGAGATAATGAGGGTTCCGAAGTTCCGATCGTCGTTATCAGACGCCAATTTCATGGGGTGTCATGAGGTATAAAAGCTTGCACGATATCCGCGATCTGATGGGTACCGCGCAGAGTTCCCCGTCTTCAGTTTGTGGAGAAGCTCGCATAGCGGATCGCCATGAAGCTTCCATTTTTCTCGTTCGGGGCTTTCGCCTCTGCGCTTCTCTTGGGAAGCTTGGCAGGAGATGTCCTCGCCAACAAACTTGATCCTAGTGCCGATCTGGTGCGCCAGAGCCGGGGACGCAAGGCTCTGATGCGCAGTCTGTATGGCCGGTCAAACCAATTTCCTACCTATGGTCGAGGGGGTGGTCATAAGCCCCCTCATCATGGTGGACACGCAGCTCCCTGTGAGGATACCCCTCCGGAGGAGATCCATGCCCCAAAGAAGAACGTCTGGGATGGATTGACCGGCGAGGAAACCGCGTCCGTTGTGAAATTCCTCTTCAAGCAATCCGAGTTGAACCTCACTTTGTCAGAGGATGCAGGAGAATGGGATAACACAATGTAAGTTTCCAAAGGTTCGGATGAGGAGATACCGGAATAGAGACTAACATGATGAAGTACCCTTGTGGAATTGATGCGCCCCAATAAAACTGACGTCGTTAAGTATATGGATGGCAAAGCTCCCGCCCCGACTCGGTACGCGCATGTTGTCCTGAACCACCGTGCCACGGAGGACCCTTACTTTGCCGATATCATCGTTGGACCTTTGCCAATCACCAAACACTCTCATACCACCTGGGAGCCCCTCGAATGGCCCTACACCCGCAAGACTAATGGTCGTGTGCGCAACGTCGAGCCGGATGGTGAAACTATATACTCCGAATTTCTGTTCAAGATCAGTGCTTCGATCGCAGACATAACCATGGATTTGTGGGGAGGAACTGCATTGGGCCTGAACAACGATACCCTGGATATTTGGGGCATCGATCCTATATGGCAGGAGGATGACCGTCTGGTTCGCTGGGACGTCTTCTGGAACATGGCTACTGAGCAATTTGATGTTGAGAGCCTGCTACCGCTAGGCCTCTACTTCAAGACCGACGTCACTGGACGTGATCCATCCAAGTGGAAGCTCTTAGGTTGGCTGTACAATGATATCTTCTACGAGACGACAGAGGAGTTCCGTAAGGCTTATTGGTCTCCTGGATTCGAGAAGCTAGGTGCCAATGTTGATGGCACCTGGGCTCATACCGACCAAAGAGGCCCTGTTTTACCCAAGGATCGGAAACAGCCTCCGGTTGCCGTTGCCCCCGACGGCGCACGTTACTCAGTCGACTCTGACCGCAAGTATGTGTCTTGGATGGACTTCTCCTTCTATATTGGCTTCAACCGCGATACTGGCCTGTCCCTTTTCGACATCCGATACAAGGGTGAACGTGTCCTTTACGAGCTAGGCCTGCAGGAGGCCCTGGCGCATTATGCCGGCAACGACCCTGTCCAGTCCAACGTTGCATACCTCGACTCCTACTATGGTTTCGGGCCATATGCGTTCGAACTCGTCAAGGGATATGACTGTCCTTCTTATGCCTCCTACCTCAATACCTCGTTCTACAAGTCAGAAGAGACCCATACCCATGTGGATAGCCTGTGCCTCTTCGAATTTGACGCTGACTACCCAATTGAGCGACACTCGACACGCGAGTACGTTACTAGCACGAAGAATGTCTTCTTCACCCTCCGCTCAGTGTCGACTATTGGAAACTATGACTACATGTTCAGTTACACCTTCCACATGGACGGCACCATTGGCGTGGAGTGTCGGGCCTCTGGGTACATCCAGGCCGCTTTCTACGCCAATAACCAGGACTTCGGCTACCAGATCCACGATTCGCTATCCGGATCCATGCACGATCACGTCCTCAACTTCAAGGCTGACTTTGACATCCTGGGAACGGACAACACGGTTGAGTTAACATCTGTCGTCCCCGTTACCAAGACCTTCACCTGGAACGGCGACAAGCCCCGCAACACGATGATGCTGAAGCGCGAAATCATCGAGTCTGAGGACGAGGGCCGTTTCAACTGGGGAATGAACGGTGCCACCCAGGTACACGTCATCAACCAAGACAAGAAGAACAAATACGGAGAGTACCGCGGCTACCGAGTCCTTCCATACACCGGGACAGCCCATTTGACAGTAGTTAACTCCAGCAATCTCGTCAACGCCGCCCACTGGGCCGAGTACGATATCCAAGTCACCCAGCACCACGACTACGAGCCTTCCGCTGCTCACCCCCGTAACAGCCAGGATATCTACGACCCCCCCGTGAACTTCGAGGATTTCTTCAACAGCGAGAGCCTCAACCAGGAAGATTTGGTCCTCTGGCTGAATCTCGGCATGCACCATGTTCCGCACACGGGTGACCTGCCCAACACGGTTTTCACGACCGCCCATTCTGGCATTCAGTTCATGCCCCTGAACTATCTTCTCGGTGATCCGAGCCGCCAAACTGTGAATATGGTCCGCGTGGATTATTTCAATGGCTCCGCAACCGCCGTGGAGACCTTTGGACAGTCCGACGAGACTTGCTCCGTGAAACTGTCGCCCGTCGAGGAGGATCTGTGGGGTTACCAAGGCGACGTTATTGTTCGAAAATTCCCGTATAATCCTAACGATCCTTACTATCAGACCTAGGGGTTTCTCTGAGTGGATTTGCGGGACTATCTCGGTATTTAGCCCATCAGTGCGCTCTTGGGTTCTCTGAAAGATATTTATTCGTTTAATAGTATAGTCAGATATTCTAGTACATATCGAATATATATGGTTCTATTTGTATTTTCATTTCTATTTTCTTTTTTGGCTTAGAGTAACGTATGGCCTTGTCCGAGGTGCATTCGTTTCCTCGCTATAGTGCAGAGCGGGTGACCAATATAGTAACTAGGGAACAGTGTATGTATACTCCAATAATATAACCAGAGCGTATCTCAAGAAGAGATCTGCCTCGTCACAATCTTGCATAGCTCAAAAATCATATTAATAACTTTCATTATATTAAAACCTAACCTCGGGAATGCGAGTGGCATACCCACGGAAACATGGCCATTCAACCAAAAAGGGGCATTCTGCATCTGAAGACCGAGACAAGTATGAGGAGATTGCGTCATACATATGCAGGCGCATGGATGTTGATTTTGGGAGAAAGGGTGATATTATTTCGCTTTCGTTTTCTTGTTTTTGTGTTTTTTCCCTTTCTCTGCCTATTTTTGATGGTGAGGGGTTTGCTTGTCGCTCTGGTTCGCTGCCCAATATGCACTCCCCGCACGGAAATAGATAGATGCAGACTAAGCCACATTATCACCTGTCCATTGAACTCTCCGTCCCATCCCCTCATTCCCTCTTAGAGGAAGGGGTAACCAAGTTCGGAAGGTGTCAATAAATAGACTCCGAAGGTGAGACGGAACGTAAGAACATAGCACATCTTTCCATTCCCCAAGAAAGAAGGAAAAAGAGAAAAGGCAAAAATAAATAAGCTAAAAACAGGCAAATAGCGAACCAGTTCAGAATGGATTTCGAGGGAAAGACTTACATTGTCACTGGGGGTGCATCCGGAATCGGATTCGCCGTCGTGAAGAAACTCCTCTCACTTGGAGCATCGGTACACATCATCGACCTCTCAGCAGAGGTTCCGGAAATCGATATCAAACACACAGGCGGGCTTCACTTTCATTCCAATGTGGACGTCGGTTCACGAGAGGATGTCTCACGCACATTTGAGACCATCATCCAACGGTCGCCAGAGTTACATGGACTCGTGAATTGTGCAGGCATCGCCCCCCCAAAGAAAGACGACCTCAATCTTCCAGAGTCGGACGAGCAATTTCACCGCATCATGCGGGTCAACCTGACAGGAACCTGGAATACAGCAACCGCATACTTTTGGCACTTACTCAAGAAGTATCCGGATTTAATGGTGGACACAACAGAAATGTCTCCGCGGGAGGGCTTAGGGAGCGTGGTCAACATAGCATCTATCGCAGCTCTCAACCCAGGGGCAGGGATGGCGGCATACAACACGAGCAAGTCAGGGGTAATTGCGCTCACAAGGACCTGGGCAAAAGAATACGTGAAGCGTGGGGTCCGAGTCAATTGTGTCGCCCCAGGGGCTGTGGCTACGCCTATGACCATGAATGGTCAATTCAGTCAAGCCGTTAAAACTCGACTCTTTGATAGGATGCCACTAGGGCGAATGGCGAGGCCCGATGAAATCGCAGATTCGATAGCATTTCTCTTGAGCGACCAAGCTTCCTACATCACTGGGCAGGTCCTCCCGGTAGAAGGGGCCACCATTTAGTGTATCCAGGGGGCTCTCTCGCCATCCTTTCGAGTATTCGAAGCTCCATTGGTTGTTATTTTAGTCTGGTGAGAAGAGCTCTCTATGAAATTCAAACATTTAATGAAAGGTTCTTGATTTCATGAATGATCGCCCACTAGAGTATCATAGCAGGGTAGGTTTGGGGGCCGGATATTGGGGCCGTTTCGTCTCATCAAGCCATCAACAAGAATGCCCGATATCGACCAACTGATTGGCCATAACCAGTGATTATTGCAGCACTTTCCTTCAGGGAAAGAATGCAGGGGGGTCCTCTTGCTGGATTCCGAAAATACTTAAAAAATAAGCATCTTACCGTGAAGGAGATTTGGCTCAAGGCGGAATCGCAGAAACCTTGAGTCTTTGGCTAGGATTTCATATCTTTTATCTCCTAAGATGAATTTTCTCCTCCTTAGTCATATTTTTGCTCTCTGCGTCCATGGCACCCTTCTCGTGGACTTCAATGCCGCTCGAGGCGACGACCCCTCAGATATAGGTATCATAAACCTGGAGGCGAGTCGAGGCGAAAAACCCGACGAGAACACGGATGAACTCTATATCAAATTAGACAAAGACCCCAACGAGGTCCCGGCCCTCCACTTTCACCGTGACGAGGGCTACATCCGGGCCGAAATCCATGCGCTCAAAGATGAGATGGAGAGCGACAAAACCTACTACATCGGCTATTCGCTCTCGATGTCCGAGCTACAGCAAAGCCTGATGATCTGGCAATTGTAACCCTTTCCATTTCTCTTTCCCTGTAAAAGTTCATCGGTTGATTCCGACAAGTGTGCCATAATTCTAATCGAGTAATAATACTGACTTGGCTCTCAGCAAAGAATACTCCGCGAACAACGAAGAAGATGGCGGGGCTAACATACCCCTCTCCCTCGAGGTCAAGGAGGGCGAGCTCAATTTTCGTTACCAGGCCGACGCGGATGCCAGTCGCGAAACCCAGTGGTCGGTCGTTCCAACCCTGAATGTCCCCCACCAAATCGGCCTAGTTATCAACACCTCCAAAGACGGCTGGGTGGAGCTGTACTGGGATGGTAAGCGGCAGAAATTCCACACGACCGGTGAGGAGCGCTTGGCGGCCACCACCTTCCCTGGTGAAACAGAGCCCAAGTTCGGGGCCTACCGGGGAGAGGAGGTCGAGATTGACACGTACGTATACGCCATCCAAATCGGGACGGAGTTGAAGGACATCGTCGAGTCTGCAGGACTAGACCAATCTAACTCGACAATTTCTCATTATTATCCTCGTGGACACATGGGTCGTCGTTCGTGAAATTGAGAGAGGTGGCATGTTGTACCATGCCATCAAAAATAGGAGTCGCTCGGTCGGGGCGGTCTCGCTTGAAAATGGCGTCCAAGGCTTTGATCCTGCTTGACACACAATGTGATTAAATATTTAGTCTCGGGAGTCGGATGTACAATACTGAATCCATGTATCCACGACTGGAGCTATTAATGGAATAAAACTCATGGCACACCAAGAACCAATAAGTAATTAATGCGCCATGGAAGAGAGGCGTGGGACCCCATGTTCGGAACCGAAGTTGACGGGGAATGTCCGGGGATAGCATTAAGCCAAGACAAAGTTCGTAAGAAGACCTTTCTAGACCAACCGGTAGAGATTTACCAAAAGGGGAGAATGGAACATAATTCCACCAGAGGGGGGAGGATGGGATGCCACTAATTATTGGCCCACCGCACAGTTAGTAGGCGTTAGCAGTAGGGCAACATCCTGAGTGGGATGATGTGAGCTCATTGATGACATCTCAAGGCTCCACTCGGCCGAAGCGGCTGTTCTTCGGGGCGGCTTTGCTGTCATCTGGCGGCAGAAGGAGGAATTATGAGCATGAAAGTTAATAGTGTCTGATCAGCGCACTTCCGCATGATTATTTATTATTATTTGAATGGCCAACCACCCAAAGGGGGAGTAAAGCAGGGCTATAAAGGGCGACCGAATTCCCCTAACCCCCTCTTGATTTTGGACCCCTCCGATGACCACTGTGTCCTTACCCTTTCCATCTAAGCTGAGTGGTGGACGTTCATTCTAACTGTGATTCTCACCCCCCAAAACGGAAGGAAGCTCATGCAGACGCAAACACAAATTATAGGCGAAAGGTGCTACCCAACACTTACTAGAGTGGCATACAATCCAGCTTAAATTCCAAGGGAATTCTATCTTATCATCATATTATCTAATTACAAGTATGCGGCATTTATGTGTTTCCAATGTTCAAGCTCGGGAACAGCATGACGTCTGAAACCTGGTTGAGGATGTTACCAATGTGTTCTTCCTCGAATGGGAGCCCGTATGGCCCCGAGTATACCGGTACCGGAGGCTCCATTGCAGCAGCGGAAACGGATAAGGGCAATCCCGTCGAGGGGGAAACATCTGGGCTGAGTTGCTCTATTTTTGTGGCAGTTCCCTGGGTTTTACTCCAGCGGAATGCTGCATTGACTTCCCGAAGCGCCTGGAGCGACGAGGACAGGTGTTTGGCCGAGTCCGTTCGGCTGCTCTGGTTCACACTTCCATCGGAGTACACGTGATCGACAAGTGCCATTTCAAGTCGTTGTACCAGGTCCCAGGTTTGTTGCCAGAGTTGGTCAGAGGTGTTGGCGACCAGGAGAAACGCCGACGCGATAGTTCGTTGGACACTAATCCAGGTGCGGGATGCATGTGGACTGATACTGTGCAGTTCAATGAAAGCTTCGATCGTGCGGATTAAATTGCTTAGGCAGTCATCGCGGATGGTTGCCCGTCGATGTTTATCCAACGGTGCCTCCGGATCCAATGATACGCGGCAGATCACAGAGATATAGTAGGAAGAGTGTAACCGTAACTCAGCCCGCTCGATGTGGTCAGCTAAGGAGACGCAATTTTCCCGGAATCGCAGATGTGGTGCAGCCTCTCCAACGATACGCTCTATCCGCTGGGTATGTTCACGAACCTCATGGTACCGAAGGTGTGTGTGATGGGACATCATGAGATCGCGCAACATTTCGAGCACAACCGAAATAATGCGACAAAGGGTCTCGAAATATGATCGATGTCCAGGCATTGACTTGGGGTGATAGGGAATCTCCGGTTGGCTAATCATGGTAATCGACGGCCGGTCGTAGGCCAAAGAAAAGTGGCTGTTCTGAAATGCCATTGCCCACCTGTCACATTTCCGGCAGAGAAATGGTAAGTAATTATATTCCAATCATGGAAATTGGGTGTTATCATTCCATACCATATTCTCCTTCGGGCTTCTTGAAGAGCTTGCGGGAAACCCGGTGTCTCAACATGGAGGCCTAGAACCATACACATTCGCTCCGTCATTCCTAAGTACAGAGTAAGCAAAGCTGTTATCAATCCTAGTCCAAAGAAGTTCGTTAGTCCAGCAGTTAACTCACCAAGCAAAGTATAGGATGCGCCGGCATTCATATTATAGGAGAGGACACTACTGATAATCAAAAGGATCTGAATAACCTCCACCGTTGGTTGCGATACATAATTCAGCATACGCAGACACTGGTAAGAACAAGAAACTGATGATCGTGAGCTATGAAAACGTTGGACCGCCAAAGGGGCTCCACAAACCATAAACCCATGAGGTCAACTCCCGTTCGTTGCCTGGAAGATCGGACAGCTGGCACCCAGACGCCAGGACTGCAAAACAGAGACTGAGAAATGCGATACTCATCCCAAATGGTTTCACCAGGCCATTAGCATCAGGTCGATAGACCCCGTCAGCCCGCCGGCGACCCTCTAGCAGCCGCTTCATGTCCTGTTCTAGCCTGTGAACGTCTGGGAGCACTGGATATAATACAGCGCCAATACCGGTATAGAAACTTAATAACCTACACAGCGTCAGATGGAACCGAACAGGCCGTAAACTTGGGGTGGAGCCAGCCTACTTTAGGCATTGCTCATCATCAGGTAGCACACCGCAAACGCCTCCGATATTGAATGTGTAAGGGTCCGACGACCAGAGATCAACAAAAGGATAAGCGGCAGATTCATTTCCCAGAGCCAACTCCGCAAGAAGGTCATCCTTCGGAAGCGCCTGTGCTGTATCTGCAGAATCTTTTGAGCGGTCTAAAATGTCGATCAATGCAGATCGGGACCCAATATGGATCGACCCCGTTTTCAGTGTATTCGTCCCATAGATGCCCCCTTGGGAAGACGATCGCGATAGCTCCCGATCATGCGAGTCATCCGAACCAGGTTCTGTGGGTTTTCGTCCGGAGTGTGCTTGGAATAGTGACTGCAGGCTCGATATTATCTGCTCCATGTCGCGCATTTTAGAATTGATCTCGTCCCATTCAACTTGGGAAATCGACACCGCATCCGACGATGGATCCTCCACGGACAAATTCGCGCCATAGACGCCATAGACGCCATCCTGGTCGTTCGTAGCATCCAACGATGGCAATCCGAGCTGAGGCGTAGTGGTAGTGGTAGTTGATGCGGTAGCAGTAGCGGAGGAAAAGTTGGGATCAGGAACAGCGGACGGTTTCGATATTGTCGCAGGAGGACGGCCGTACGAGCAAGAGAAGTTACGCTTAACGCAGTTGCTACATGGTACACCGCGATCACAACGCACCTTGCTCGCCCGACACGGGAGACATGTTTTGCACTCACGGGGTCTGCGTCGAATTGGATATACACGCATTGCAACAGATGAGCCCGACCCTACCTTAGTTAAATTATGAGGGGGGCACGAGGGCGAGGCAAGGAAAGGGTTTGGGAGCGGGTTGACAAGAAAATTATGCGAAAAGATGTGGAAGACATCAGAGGACCGGGCTCATGATAGTATCCAAGAAGGGACGATCAACAATTCTGATGCCCAAGCCTGTCTAAGAAGAGCCAATAATTGGGGGGATGGTAGAAGTGGGCGATCACCAGTAACGCGGACCAGGTAGCTTCGTTGGGAAGGACAAAAAGCAAAAATAGTCCGATCAATTATTAGTTTTGGAGAGAGAAAGGGCCGCGAAAAGTCCGAGTCGTCACTCCGCTTCAAGAGTATAACTTCAAATCGAGGTAAGAGGCGATCTGCACCTGGGGAGGGGAAGGGAGGGGAGAGGGGGGTACTTTGGTCGGCCGTTGGTGGCTAGTCAGAGTGAAGGGATTATTATCATTCGAAAGCTTGGGGAATCATAGGTGATCCCTTGGAAAACACCAGCGCTAAAGAAAAGCCTGGGCCAACGGCACCCGAGATGGCGTGGTGCCGATCCTCTCTGGTATGACAGAAGTTTATCTCGGGTTAGAAAGACTTTAAAGCTGGGTCTGGTCCTTTGTTCCCTTGGGATGTTATCAAAAAGGCTGCCAAATAGCTAGCTGCGCTTTTGAGCTGATTTTCCGTCTTTGCTTCCCTGGTCGCGATGATTTGTGGTGATGAGGTCATCGACGGGATCCATCAGAGCCGCGGTCTTCGAATTCTGGATCATCCTTTTTCTCTCGCTAAATCAGTTCTCCTTTCGCGGTTCGTACCCCCTTTTCTGATAAGCTCTAGGTCCCGATCCACGGTTTTGGGCCAGGCTTTATTATTGGAAAGTTGGAAACTTCATGTGTCCAAAAGACAGAGTCTCCCTAGAACCATGAATTCGTCCCCCCATTCTTACTTAATGTTTAATTTACACTTCCAGTTCTACTTCTTCACTCTTCAGCTATGTACACTGGTATAATTTGAATGAACCATAAGATGCTTGCTCTTGCGCTAAAGAACGCGAGCTCAATCGCTACTATGAGGGAAATCTACGGGTTCCAACTGCCTTGGAAGAGAACGAACCCGAATAGCATGCCACCCTCCCGCTCCATCACATCCCGCAACATGAAAAAAGGAAGAATAAAAATGAAAATGAAATCTCGAAACCGGAATTTACTTCTCGACCGGTTGGCCCCCGAATGGCAAAAAATAGACATATTATTGGCCGAAAATTACCTGTCAATTGAAGCGCTTATGCAAATCAGCAGCCGGTTTCAGGCTGGAGTTTCATATCTGTCAACACAAACATTCCATGACTGAGGGTTTTCTTCACGCTTTCGCGTCAAGCTTGGCCTGCGAAACTTGTGGCACAGCCCACCAATCATGCCAACGAGTTTTAGAGCCTGTCTCTGGGATAATCACTCGAAGTTTCACAGGTTTATCTTCACCGCCCTTCATTACGAGCACCTTCTTCACAGTCTCGATCCCAATACTAGCACCTATACAAGCTCGCATCGTATTCTTGATGTCTTGCTTCCAGTCTTCTTCGAGAGCCGGCGCATTAGGTACCTGACCCTCGGGATTCTCTAGGAAGGCACCATTGGCAAGCGTGGCCTCCCAGGCCTTCCGCGCTTCCGCTATAGCCTTAGTAGCGCGTTCCATCACAACTTCATCATTATCACCCTCGAGTGTGGCCTCTCGACGGTATTCCTCGTATGGTACTAGCTCGGGTAAGGTTATTGGAAGAAAAGGTTTCATTCGGAGCTCATAGCGAAGTCGGTCATTGGAGTATGCCTGGGTTGACGTGGCGTTCGGCAAGATACGGTGGCGAGAAAGAAGAACATACAAGGCATGCAAGGATATGGCAAAGGCGTCTATCGCCACAATCTGGGTAGTAAGCCGCTCCAAAAGATGCAGCGATTTCTGAAGAACAGCCTGACGTTCAGCGACGAGACGCTTCTTCCCAGCCAAGGAGGGCAAACTATGTTTAGCAGCTGAAACAATAAAAGTACGGATTCGATCGATATGCCCAAGATGAGTCGAGCAAATATGAGATAAGTACCAATACATTCCCGGGAGTTCTTCTGGGGAGTATATAGAAAGCTCAAAGCCAAGTTGGAGAATAAGGCGGAAGTGGGCCAGCTTCTGGTGGTAAGCCCAGCTGCTCAGTGGGTAGGAATAGGTAGCATCGCCATTCTGAAGCATCAGCGGTGGTTCCTCGCTCAAAATGCGGAGTTGTTCGTCAATGTCTTCAGCCTATGAAAACATAATGAGATATTGCTGGCTTTTTATGATTACATTGGTTGGGGGTGACCTACCTCCATCTGCAGGTTATCCCAATCAATAACAGTATGACAAACAGTCCTTCGAATACGGCAGCGATTTAGGGAAGCACATCGGAAAGTATCAACGAAAGGCTAGAGGGGTGCATTAATCTCAGTATACCTCGATTCATTGGGGCAGACGCATACTTGAGAAAACCTCTTGACAAATGCATCCATATGTTTAGCAATTTGGAAACGAGGGTTGGATGGCATTTCAGTATCATCAGTATTAGCTTCAAGCAGCATGCTCGAGGGAAGAACAAGCTCTGCAAGTTCATCATAAAGAAACTGTTTCATCGGGATAGATCCGAGGATGGTCATCTTGTTCTGTATAGCGGCTTGAAGAAGAGATCGAATGTATACGGAAGGTTGAGGTTTCCGGGACAGCAGTGTCCAAACAGCCACCTGATGAATCAGACTCAGTTCTGAACCCAAATTAAGCGAGGGGTGATATGGTACCTTGAAATTATAGGGGCCCTGGTAATCAAAAATTTCCTGTATGTCAACCCCATCTTGACACAGCCGTTTCAAATGCGCCAGCGCATCGTCGAAACTAATCTTCACCATCGGCCGCGGAGGCACTGTACTAGCTAACCTTCGCTGTATCTTCCAGCTAAACGCTTCCGGAACCGATCTTCCCAAAGGGGTTGACTCTTTGAGGCCACCTATCATAGATAAACACGATAAGAAGTATTCAGTCGATCTCGTCCGAAGAGCAGTAGTGTCTTGCTCCAAGCCCAATAGAAATTCGCGTCGAAACTGCAGCCGGGTGCAAATCGCGCTTTTTACTTTCTCGTCTATTGTACTTTGTTTCTCGATCCAAGAGCAGGCGCGACCCAAAAGATTATGAAAGAGTTGCGGGTCGAAGTGCGAAAGCAAGGAGCGGTTGTATAGCTGGGTAACAAAATCTTCTTCCTAAAAACAGAAAAGAGTAGGAAATGAGCAGGGTTCGGTAGTGAGTATCCGTAGACACTCACCTCATAGTAATATTCCGCAGCCACTCGCGCATGAACATAGTCGCAGCATTTAACCAGACCCAGACAATATGCCCGCAAAACAATAGGTACCAGGCCAATCTCTCCTTTATCAGAAGTGGTGTCCCAACGCCCAAAGTGTATATCGTCGAAGTTTTTAGGCACGGGCCAAAGGAGTTTGTCAAGGTACAAAGATGTGAAGAGGGTCTGGGAGAGCGGATGTCCCATATGCCACGCCATCTGCCATTAGATGCCTCTTTCAGTATAATATCCGCACAGTAGAAAAATAGGATATATAGTTGGTTATGCTAGCATACCTCGTGGCAAAGGAGCTCATCCATGATTCCGAGTACCTCCTCCGGTGCTAATACCCGCATGGTATCGTAGTCATCCTCTAAATCTCGTGCGCTATTTTCTCCGGGGCCAAGGTATCCGCTGTCCATCTTCGAGTCCATAATCTGGATTTCGGGAAACATTAATCAAGGATCGTGGCAATCAATATTTCCGGGGGATCAAGTATGTCGCAACCCACCTCTAACGCCCCCACTGCTTCGAAAAGCGTGAAGTATTCATCTTTGACAAGTTGTCCAGTGCGTAATTCTAGTGTATAAATAGACGTTTTAGCAAGCTTCTAAATAGCAGTGAAGTGAATAGCAATCAAACCAGGATATGGAGCAGTAATTCGCGGAGCATTGGTTTTCATACCTGAAGCAGCTTGCGTGAACTTGTCCGTGATGTCGTGTGGGACCACTGACTGCGAAACGACTCGCATCGTTGGAACACGGACCTGGTTATTTGGCAACATGAGAGATAAGAAATAATCCGCAGCCAGCTGCCAGATCTGCCAGGCCCAACCTAGGAGCGATATCACTTCAAGGGGTGGTGATCTTGTCGGAAGGTGGGCGAGGGGAGGGCGGGGAGTCGGGCGGACAGGGCAAAACCGGCGGGAGCGAGCAGAATCCGCCGGTCAATTTGGGGAGGAGTCCATCAGATCTATGTCTAAGCTGCGCACAATTACACATTAAGATAACAATTTTTACGATATTCAGTAACAACGGTGCAAGGTATTCAGTCCATTTCTATTTATACCTGGTCAACGGGCCAATATTGCTACAGGGTTTCACTCTTCTCCTAGGTCAAACTTCCGCCGCCCTCATCCCCCAATATCATCTAGATACAACGTCCGAAATCGTTTTCGTGCGTCGAAAAGGGATCTATTTCGATTCGGCGACGGCCGCCTTATTCGCATCGGCAAGGTTCTTGACTTCACCCTGCTTGCCGTTCTATTTCCCGAACAGAAAAATGATTAGCATGCCTCCTGAATCACCAAACCCCAACAAAAGGGTCCGATGAGTATCTCAGTACGTACCTCCCACTTAGCAAAGCGCAAATCCATCTGCCCACGACGCTCAGCAGCAAGACGAGGGCCGTCCTTAAGAGATCGGCGGACCGTGCGGGCGGCGACGGCCAGGTAACGGTTGTAGCTGAGGGAAAAGTCAGTCAAACATCATGTTGGCATTCCAGCTGGCTGGAATAATGGAGGATTGGCGCTGTTGCATACGTCAAACCAGCAGCTTTCCACGCGAAAACCATCTTGACGGTGTGTGTAAGGGTGGGAGGTCAATTCAGAAGTGAACTGTCAAGATGTGATGCTTTGCAAGGCCTCAAGTTCGGAGAGTCGGGAAGTTCGGGTCATGTGATACACGTGACCTTTTCTTCCGACAGCCAATCGGGTTGCACAATGGCCACTCTCTCCTAAAATGTTTCCAAAGATGATTCCAAAGAGATACAGGATGCATCATGCTATCCAAATTCTTTTCGGTGCTTGAGTGGGTAAAATTTTCTTCATACTCGGTGTATTCAGCGCTCTCTCCTAATTTACAGCCGCGAAACCTGGTAATATTAGTCGAGAAACGTAATATTTAATGTGACAGCTGATCTATATTTCTGCCCTTTGTTAAATACATTCGTTTCCTCAGGCTTTATTAGGAGGAGCTAGAATGAACTAAGTAGATATGCAAGACTAAAATATCGGTACTGATTTTACCTCATGCCGTAAAGATTTTTTTAATAAAGTAATTACGCGCAGAGTGCGAATGATTGAGATATTTTCATTCTTTTACCATCTGTCTTTGATTCTCTCGCTTCGGCGGGCGTGTAGAGAATAGTTATATAACTTTACTACAAACTCAACATCTCTATACACTAAACTTGTAAACTTATCATTTCAGGGGGTTGATAGTTCTACTTCCCCAGTACCCGGGCTGTGCTTTGATTGTATCTCAACGAATCGCATTGCATTCCTTATTCAATGCCTTGTCTTCCCACTGAACTTCTTCCAACTGAAAATTAGCAGGAGAAGAAGTTAGCTTAAGCCTCACCTCTGACAACATTTTGATATTATTATCAGAGAACCCCTCACCGGTATGTTATCAATTTCATCACTAACCTACCTATATCTTCGACTTTACGGACAAGAACTCTCATCTTTCTTACCACCACCTCACTTCTGACCTGCTTCCTTATAAAGTAGCTTAGGAGATATCTTTTTGCTCAATTCCGATCACTCTCGCCTTCTGAATACTCTTACCCCAGTCCCCGGAGCTGCCAAGGTGCGTTAAATCATACTATCCTACCGAATGCTTTCCGCTTCAACTTGCTAATGACAAACCTCTAGTTCGACGACATGAGCCCTCAGAAGAAGAGGTGCAGACCCAAAAAGCGAACCTTGGTTCGGTGGGACGGTACTGCCCTCTTTCCTATACTGATTGCCTTTTACTTTCATCTTACTGACAGCTAGCTTTGCTAGAAAACTTGAACGAACTTCTCCTCCTGACTGTACAATCAGTTTGCAACGCGAACTCCATGAAGATCCCATGGGCGGATGTAGCAAGGACAATGGGCCACAACGCGACAGAAGGGGCTATCGTCCAGCACCTCGCTAAACTGCGCAGTCGCAGGATTAATGCTGGAAAAGATGTACCACCACCGCTGAGGCGCGGGTCAGGAGGTGCATGGGTCAATCCAATCGCCGCAAGTAAACACCAGGATAACGAGAGTCAGTCCTCGAGCTCCTCGAATGAAGATTTGGAAGAAGACATTGCTCCTCCAAAGCGCAGGGACCTCAGAAGCTCTGGAGCCCTGAGAAACAGGTCCATGTCTAACCTGATCAAACTTGAGGACGACTCTGATGAGAGCACTGGTGGGAAGGCCGGTGAGCTCCTGGTACCGGGTGCGAAGTTTCTGGAGTTACCCGGAGACAAACCTTTCATAGAAGCACCGAAGAAAAGCAAGATTATAGTTCTCAAGTACAGGATGCCTGTTTGCGAAAGCTGGGGAGCTGTGCTCCCCGAGATTCCTCGCAACGAAGCAACCCAATATCATGACACGTCTTACGAGGAACTGTGCCAGCAATTTTTTGGCTCTGGGCTTCCCCTTACGAGTATTGGGGATACTCAGTTTCTGGATGCCAGTTATGCCCAGCCGATTATGACTGAGGATAACTTCTCCAGTTTTATCCCAGCGGAGGAGAACCAGCTCCAGGACCCACTGGGTTTGCCTTTTGACATATTCAACTTCCCCGGATCTTTCTCTGGTGAGGTATTCATGTGATTATTGAGGTACACGTTTAATAATTAGCGACATTATTACGCCGGTGTTCAGTTGTCTATCAACATCTAAAAGAACAAGAGCAATTTCTGCATATAATATCCGGAGCTTGATTTTTCTTTGTGATTTCTGCGATATTTCTGCTATTTGGCGTTTATTTGGCGTTTCCGAGGGTATAAATGATGAAAATGACGGGACATGATATTCTATCAAGACAATACAGAGTCATTCGTTGCTTATAGGAATAATATAACGAGATTTTGCTTGAAACCAGTGAATCTGGGGTTCTTCCCAGCCGGTAATAGTGGAATCCGTATCCCGTGTACCGGAGCCAGTAGGCTTCCTTCCGACGACCCGAGGAAATTCCCTCGGATACCGACCACGTGACCTTCTAGGAGCTTCTGCCGCCAAGATATCCGGAGATCGAGAAAGGCCTGGAAAATTTTCGAGACTTTGGCTTCATCTCTCACCCTCTCGTCCTCCTCTCCCTTCCCTTCTTCCATCTTCCTCCTTCTGCATCCGTTCTTGCTCTGGGAGTTCTGATCGGGCAGACTCATTATAATCTAATTATTCCAATTTTTCTTTTCTCTAACTCTTCATTCCCTCCCCTTCCCTCTCCCTTACTCAAGATGCAGCGAGCTCTGTCTGGTAGGACTTCTGTCCTCTCTGCTGCCTCCAAGCGGGCTGCTCTTTACAAGCCCACTGGTATCAATCTCCAGCAACAGCGTTTCGCTCATAAGGTACGTTTCACTGCTCAATGGTACTGCTTTGTTAGGGGATAACCTCCCTGCATCTGCGTTCCGCTACTCCCGAAGTTTCATTTTGGACCCTCCTAACATCATCCAGGAGCTCAAGTTCGGCGTCGAAGCTCGCGCTCAGCTCCTCAAGGGTGTTGATACCCTCGCCAAGGCCGTCACCTCCACCTTGGGCCCCAAGGGCCGCAACGTCCTGATCGATTCCCCCTATGGCTCTCCCAAGATCACCAAGGGTAAGCCTTCTCCTTTTTGTTGTTTCTCTTCAAATTCGAAGCCCATATCGAATACCCACCTTACTGACTTTACCAGACGGTGTGACCGTTGCGAAGGCCATCCAACTCCAGGATAAGTTCGAAAACCTCGGTGCTCGTCTCCTCCAGGATGTCGCTTCCAAGACCAACGAGCTCGCTGGTGACGGTACCACCACCGCTACCGTTCTCGCCCGCGCTATCTTCTCTGAGACTGTCAAGAACGTTGCTGCCGGATGCAACCCCATGGATCTCCGCCGCGGTATCCAGGCTGCTGTTGATGCCGTTGTGGATTACCTCCAACAGAACAAGCGTGACATCACCACTGGGGAGGAGATCGCCCAGGTTGCTACTATCTCCGCCAACGGCGACACTCACGTTGGTAAGCTCATCTCGACTGCCATGGAGCGAGTTGGAAAGGAGGGTGTGATCACCGTGAAGGAGGGCAAGACCCTTGAGGATGAACTCGAAATCACTGAGGGTATGCGCTTCGACCGTGGATACACCTCGCCTTATTTCATCACCGACGCCAAGTCTCAGAAGGTTGAATTTGAGAAGCCCCTGATCTTGCTCTCTGAGAAGAAGATCTCCGCCGTTCAAGATATTATCCCTGCCCTCGAGGCTTCCACAACTCTCCGCCGTCCCCTGGTTATCATTGCTGAGGACATCGAGGGTGAGGCTCTCGCTGTTTGCATTCTGAACAAGCTCCGTGGCCAGCTCCAGGTTGCCGCTGTCAAGGCTCCTGGATTCGGTGACAACCGTAAGAGCATCCTTGGTGATCTTGCCGTCCTCACCAACGGTACCGTCTTCACCGATGAGCTTGACATCAAGCTCGAGAAGCTCACTCCTGACATGTTGGGCTCTACTGGCGCCATCACCATCACCAAGGAGGATACTATCATCCTGAATGGCGAGGGTAGCAAGGATTCCATTGCTCAGCGCTGCGAGCAGATCCGCGGTGTCATGGCTGACCCTACCACTTCCGAATACGAGAAGGAGAAGCTCCAGGAGCGTCTTGCTAAGCTCTCTGGTGGTGTTGCCGTCATTAAAGTTGGCGGTTCCTCTGAGGTTGAGGTCGGTGAGAAGAAGGACCGTGTTGTTGATGCCCTTAACGCCACTCGCGCTGCCGTTGAGGAGGGTATTCTTCCCGGTGGTGGTACCGCTCTTCTCAAGGCCTCCGCCAACGGCCTCGAGAACGTCAAGCCTTCCAACTTCGATCAGCAGCTCGGCGTTAGCATTGTCAAGAGCGCTATCACCCGCCCTGCTCGCACCATCGTTGAGAACGCTGGCCTTGAGGGCAGCGTCATCGTTGGCAAGCTGACTGACGAGTTCTCCAAGGACTTCAACCGTGGTTTCGACAGCTCCAAGGGCGAATATGTTGACATGATCTCTGCCGGTATTGTCGATCCCCTCAAGGTTGTTCGCACCGCCCTTGTTGATGCTAGCGGTGTTTCTTCCCTACTCGGTACCACTGAAGTTGCCATTGTTGAGGCTCCTGAGGAGAAGGGTCCTGCTGCCCCTGCCGGTGGTATGGGCGGCATGGGCGGCATGGGCGGCATGGGTGGTGGCATGTTCTAGATGCCTCTGTCTGCTGTACCCTTGACTGTCCTGGTTTCTAAAGGTTTCCCTTCGAGCGTGTCTTTGCATACAATGGGCATTTTTTGAATTTTCTTTTTCTTTTTTTGTATTTCTGTTTCCTATGTTTTAATGTGTTACATGTCTCCTTTTCCCGGCTTCCGAATACTCCTATACCTCGTCATCACTGACTATACACTTTTTTGATTGGGTTGTCTTCATATATCATCTCCACTCCATATGTTTGGGCATAAAAGTCAGGGATCCCTATGTATTATATCATGTATCTCTACGCCACGGAAGGTACCTCGACTGTGGTGATTTCAAATTTATCTACACTATTAATTTTTCAAGTCCATCAAACGAGTAGATCTAAGGGAACTACATATAGTAAGCTGAACTGGGATTTAGTAGTTCTCAGTCGGAGATTGAAACATACAATGAGCAAGAGAATGATTGACGAGGTGTAGAGGGTTAGATATCTGCAAGGGTCAAAGATAGTCGAATTAGGATGAAGAAGCCCATGAAATGCTTCACAACGCTAGATTAAGTTGTTCATGAGAATTCTCTACTCCTAGGTTTCAAAGCAGTTACACCGATGGTTGATAAAGAAGTAATATCCAATGTTCCATTTCCTTACTCCAAGGCCAAAATTTTATGCCAAAGTGTTTCCGTGCATCTGGGACACCTTTTCCAAAGAACCGTTCACTTGAACCTCGGAAACCAGAACCGATGGCAGAGGTGCCGATCGGTTCCTGTCCCTTTTCCAAAAGTCATCTTCTAGGTCCCTCTGCGGACGCCATGCCGTGAGATATCGACCAAAACGGTCCCTCATGGGGGTACTTTTGGTCGATTTTATTGATGTTTTTTCCGGTGATTTGTTCCCCTGGAATGCCGTTCTTAGGGGTGTAAGCACAAGATCTTTGATCAGTCCCACAGCAACAATTTTAGTTTTCATCAAGGCATCTGGGAGTCGCTCATTGAATCCCATAAGCAAGGCAAAGACTATGACAACGATTGATGTTGGGCCTGTCGAGCCATTATTTAGTTGTCGGCAATTCGATACCAAGCACGAAATATCAAACTCACCTGCGATGGTTAGCATCTGGTCGAGGGTCAGATTAGTTGGTTCGCCACTCCACTCTCTGGCGTTGATTCCAAACAAAGATGTGAAGAATGATAATGGGAGGAATCTAAAAATGTGAGTCGAGGGTTATAAACTATTAGTGAGGAAATGACCAACATGACCGTGAAAATGGTGAACACCATAACAGCCCGTGACTGGCTCTGGGTCACCTCTGCTTCCCACCGAGCTAGACGTGATTCATCCACATTCGCTTGCTTCTGTCTGAGATCGAGAAGATTTTCCACCTATTCAAGAGTGAGTTACACAGACTGATCGATAAGGGGTATAAGAAGATTCCAAGACGTACAGCTTTCTGGGCTGCGATAGCATTTTCCCTCATCTCAGAAATATGGTTGCGAAATTCCCCGAGCCTTGTTAGAGCTGATTGTACAAAACGCCTCCCATACCCCCTATGTTCAAAGTAAGTCGCCATAGACCTGACAACAATGGTTTGTTGCTCCAGCAGTTTCGTAAGCGTCCCCAGTTCGTCCACGATATCTCTTAACTCGAGTAGCGATGAGAGATCGTTACGGTTTTGATGTGCTACTTGCCTATCTCTTTCGTCGCGTTCCGCAGCGGTCATGGTTCTCCCTTCGGGAGTTTTGTTGTATTCAGAAGGTCTGGTGATGAATCCACGGCTTCGAAATTGTTTAAATGATTTAGTGGTTAATTCAGTCTGTTTTGAGTAAGCTGGCCGTTGGTCTTGAAAAGTTTTTGGAACACTCTCACCAAGATACTGATTGATTCTTCAAAAATGCGGAGAACCTGGAGGTCATTGTGTAAAGTCCTATCAAAGAGCACTGTGACCGCATGAAGTACTATCAATGCGGCAAGGTCGCCTGCTGTCTCAAACCGCCGAGCTAAGTCACCGTTAAGCTCGTTATAGATGCTGTTATACAGATTGGTCTGCTCATAGAATTTGTCTTCAACTGAATTCGGCTCCTGTCGAGGGAAGAAGGTGACGACAGTTTTTCTATCCACTATCCAAAGCCATAATTGATCAACCATGAGAACCTTACCATCCTCAGCCGTTGAGTATGAATCAAGTCCCTCGCGCGTTGGGATGGAATCTTCAAGATCGTAGTTGATGTTGACGTTTGTTCTCGTTCGTTTCCAAAGCATCTGGTCGTCGTCCCTTGCAACTGTTGATCGTAGGTTTGGGTATCCGAACTGATCTAACGTCCTCCGTATATGGATAGGGGGCTCACTACCCAAGAATTTCCATATCAGCTTCGACTCAAGGTTTGCATTTTCATTTGCGATATCCGCTGGGACCGGTCTCGACCTCCCCTGTCGTAACCTTTCTTCTATTACTTTTCGCCGTTGTACCAAGTTTCGATACGTATCCCAATGAAGCTACAGGCTAGCGTAAGTACATCCCGGGCAAATATCTGCAGGTAAGTTGCTGGGTAATCTTACATAGGGAAGCTTTGTAGAGGAAAGAAATGTTAGCATTTGTTTAACGTAAACAAGAAGGGCAGAAACTCACATAAAGTGCTAACTGAGGATCATTAGGCTCAGTAAGCTTGACCGGCGGAGAATCGGTACGTTTGAAATGAATACATGCCGGGCGCACGTAACGTGCATGAGGCTCTAGATGTCGTGCTTTAACAAGATTCGCGAGCCAGTTCTCATTGCTGACAAGTTTCTTGAAACTACGGGATTAATGAAATTCGTAAGCCATTAGTTTGATGCTAGCTGTTTTACAACACTTACAGTGCCTGCTTCTCTTCTCCTTCGCATGCCTTTTTCAGAATTTTCGGCACCCAATCAGTATGGTTGTAAGGAACATGGATCCAGAGCAATTTCTCAGTGCCCGGTTCTGGTCTATCGAATCGGGGAACTCTGCGGGGTATTTCGACTTGTTCTTCAGATGAACGCTCTCTCGCTGGTACATGGAGAAATTCTCCATAGTTCCCGGAATCCCGGAGGCTCATTCTAGGAGGTGTTAGTTGTTAGCACCCCCTTACTTCCACTTGGATATATGCAATACGAACAACAGGTTTCCTTGACTAGGATTGATTGCGCCCACATTATCAGCTACTGCTTCGCTTTCGTCGTCCTGAGTAGTGTCGACGCGTGGTAAGTCATCACGAGACGCAATCCTCTCTCGTGTATCTGATATAGAACTTTCTGACTGAAGATCAAAATAGCTTTCCACAGCTGGCTCATCGACATGTATTCTGGGGGAAGGATGAAACATGAAACTTCGGCTCCTTTTCATTGAGGGTCTGGGCGAGATCATTTCAATTGGGTTTAGCTGGGGCCCCCGCGATGTGATAGCCTCATGAATGCCTTCGAATGCTGATTCGGCATGGGCACTTGTTGGTCTGCTATCAAAGGTACTCACCGAAGAATCTTCATACGGACCGGGCTGGATGCTGCTTGACTTTTTGAGCCTTTCCTCTAGGCATTTAAGCGGCCCTCTAACTAAAAACTCCTGAATAGGCGTTTTTGCGGACCATAATTTTAGGGGTGTCTCATCACTGACTCCTCTTGCCGTATCTTCAAAGAACCCATTTACATGGACCATGACTTCTTTCTCAACCGTTAGCAGGTAATCTGTAGAAGCTGATAGGTTTAAAGCTGCAGGTATTGAGATTTGGAGCTCTTTAATGAAACCCAACCTCATAGTGGATTCTTGGCCCTTAAATGTTGCCGTGCCGACATGATCCGTCGCTAGAGGGATCTCGCTTTCATGGTCAAACCCTAGAGGACCTGAACGAATGGATGTAATGGGAACGTGCATATCAACTGTGCTCCCAGTATCGGCATCTGTAATGGTAAATACAGAATCAACTGTCTCTAGAAAGGTCCATATTTTCATGTCCGCCGAGATGGCGCGGAAACATCGCGCGAGATTTTTGAGCACTTCGTGGCGTGGTCTGAGCACGTCTCGTAGCTGATGAGGGATATGGTGTTTGAGGCGTAGAAGCTGCCGAATGCTTCTGGCAAACTCGGGTACAGAGAGATAGCTCGACCCATAGTGAGGTGTACCCAGAAAAGCAATACCATAGCAGCTCGATTGAATTGAAGCAAGGTTAGACTCTGACCTACTTGCGTGTACAAGCGCAGCCGTAACTACTAACCCACCAGTACTATGGCAGATGAAGTAAAGGGGCCGTTTAGTACTCTAGAAAAATTGTGTTAATTGGGTTTTTGGGAGGGCTTTTCCCTTTTCATCTTGGTGCACCGCATGTTTGATTGGGGAGAAATTGCATACAGTTGACCTTCTCTGTTCTTGAAGGTGGTTCAACAAACGAAGAGCGAGCAAATCCAGGTTGTCATCATGGTCAATTTCACCATGGTCAAAGAGCAAGACCCGCGCATTTGGGATATGTTTTTTTAGTTCCGATGTAAGCCATGGTACTTTGGAGCCTTCATCAATCCACGGCTGTCTTGAGTCGGCTCCTATGGCAGGAACGGCGACGATACTATTGAGATTTTCGACTATTAACCCTCTGGAGATTGAAAAGAAAACTGAATTCTCATCACTCACTCCACGTTGGTTGGGATGCGCCCGTTGGTACCGTTGTCGGCGGCCATGTTGAGGGTGTCTCCATTAGTTCGCTGGCGACTCGGGTGAATCTGTCGCTCCGTGAGGTCAATTTATTATTGATTCGCCTGAGTAATATAAATGTGTCCATACCGAGAGGAGTGATTGTTTAGCAGGACATCATCTGACGCGTTTGTTTGGGTCAGGCTGGCAGGTGACTCGTTTCCCCAAAGGAGGTGGGCGTCATTGTCTTCACATCCAGTCTCACTCGCAGCAAAGCGAATGCTGAGGCCCCCGTGCACTAGTCACGACAAGAAAGATCAGCTCGAACTAGAGCCCGGCCCCGCAGTTGAATGGTTTGAACACCATTTTGGTGAGCCATCCGCCTCGTATCCCGAGTGCAGGGGTTGTGCGGCAACAAAGGTTGAAGTTTCCGGTAAGGCTGAAAAAGGGGCTTGAATTCGGTCGCATTTTACTTGATGAAAAGTCTTAATGAGAATGGAGTTGCCATGGAATTTGAAAACATAAAAATAAAATAATACAAAAAAGATATAATGCATAATAATATATGTACAAAGCTGGTATGCTTTTGACGTAAGAAGTACTACCTCCCCTTTTGCCCGACAATCATGTAGGGACAAACAAGAAAAAAAAAGGCTCTATAAGTCAAGTTTCAAAGCGGTATCATCTGAGAATAAACTCCGACAACGAATGCATGCGTGATTCGTGATTAAGCAAAAATTAGTAATCAAGAGTAGAGATCGTGATAAAAGTACTTGGTATCTGGTGGTGATTGGACTGTGATATGCTGTAAATACCAAGGTACTATACAACTCAGCGTTGTTGCTGACCCAATCAAAAACGCTTATATTCAAGAGTCGAACGCAAGAGCTCGGAACGGAGAGGGAATCGAGGCTAGAATTTTCCAGCTAGGACTGCCGCCTCTCGTTGACGTCTCGTGCCATCTTCTTCCCAACCTCGTAAGTCGAGATCATGATAGCACAGGCGGGAGCCACCTTCAGGCAGCGTGCGACCCAACCACGGAAAAGACCTGCGGCGCCCTCTTCCCGGAAAATGTGCAGAAGGAATTTCGGTAAGGAAAGTTGCTCTGGTTGAAGAGATCCTCGGGATAGGGTATTAGCGACGGAACTGGCCATATCATCTCCCGTGTGGCGGTACACTTGTTGTCGAGTCTTGCCAACATCAAATGGAGTGGTGACAAAGGCCGCTAAGGAGCCAGACGCAGCCCCAGCAATGAAGCTATCCATAAAAGTTGCGGTATCCGACTCGTGGGGTTCCTGATGAGCTGCGGGAGCGCTATGCGGCAGAATATAATCGTGGGCTTTCACGCGGGCTTCGAGTAGGTATTTCTTGACCTCCTCATATCCCCACCAGTACAAACCTGAGAATGGTACATCACGCCACATAGTAAGCGTCAACCCTCTCCAAAGGGAGCCGTAACCTTTGGCTTGGGTCATCTGGTACAGGCCCTCAAACGTGGCCTTAAAATGCCCCGCTCCAGTCCCAGGAGTGGCCTGTAATCGCGTCCGAAACATCTCAATCGGACTGATAGCAGATGCTGCAGCAATTCGCGCGGCAGATCCTGCAATAAGTGGAGCATAGGCGTCGGGGAAAAGCTTTTTGATGGGGCTCCTCTCATCAGTTCGTAACCAATCGTACCCAGCAAAATAGATGACATTTCCCGGGATTCCCATCATCAGGGTCGGGCTGAGACCCCTCCAAAGAGTCAATACACCTTCGTTTCGGGATATTTTCCTTAGAGCATCTAGAGTGGAGGTGAACGTCCTTCGCTGGGTTTCCTCGACGGCGCAGTCCGCCACTGACTGCGAAGGAGGCCCTAAAGCCCCTGCAGTTGGCCCAACCATGCATATTTGGGAATTCTGTCCTACCCAAAACACTTCGCGGCAACAGGCAGTCACTCCGAGATTTGGGGGTACGTTTTTCAGCGAGTGCGAGGTGTGTGATGTGAACGGAGATGTGTTTGTTACAGAGGATTGAGACTGGAGACGAACGCGAACAACATCTAGGGGAGTCACTGCAGAATTTATCAGAATATTTCCGCAAATATTTCTATTTAAGGGTCGTTGCGAAACTCGAGACGGTATAAGAATATAGATATCCACCTACCTAGGAGGCCTGTTAGTACGCTGCCACAGGTGGCAGAAACCATCCTCTGGGCGAGCGATGGATCATCATTTCTTCGACTGACATCCAGAGCAGGAGGTGTCCGTGTCCCAGAAGTCATTGCCATAGTTGTATCGTCTTCAAGCCACTGCCATAGCTCTGTCGATTGTCCTTCAGATCCAACGGTGGTGAAATCGTCCGAGCGATATCGGTCCCGGCGAGCACCGTCAGTCCTAGGACCGGACATTCATTCAACAAGATCCTCCAGCGGTCGCTATCGATGAATTTTGGGACTTCGGCAGTCGGTACGATCGTTATGGCCGCGTTTTCTTGATTCGTGAAGCGTTTGGAGGGGTATCAAGGGATAATAATGGCTCAATTAATGACTCAAGAAACGTCTGCTGCGTCAAGAAAAAAGAACGGTCCGGCTCGGTAGTCGGTGGCGCTCGGGCCAAATCCCGGAGATAAGCGTGGAAGCTGCGTGAGGACCGGATGATGAACGGAGAATTAGGTGACTCAATCCTGCCTCTTTTTCACGTTGATCGTTCGTATTTACTGGAAGTCGCGGGAAAGTGATAATGGGCTTCTCGATTTAAGCTGCACTGTCTCCTCTCCTGATATTTTCCCCGAGGAAAACCCACGCCCTGCCCCCTTTCTCGGTGGCTCGTTCTGGATTTGCCCGCTAAGCTGCTTATCAATCAGCGATCCCGCTCCACCTCCGCTTGAACATCATCACCGCTCTTGCGATTATGGAGGATAACGCCGAGCTTCAGTCGTTTCGACGGCAGTGGCGTGATGAAGTCGCAGGCCGGGGTAAACCTAATCGGTCTGAACAGTCGCAAGTGAAGTCGCCTAAGCCTTCTACGGCCCAGCACGTACGGTTCCCTCCCACCCGTCATGAAGCGTCGGATCGCAAAGAGGATGAAGATGGGGAAGGGATCGGATCGCCGGATCAGAAGGAATTAGCCCAGGAAATTGGCCGACTTAGCTTGGCGAATACTGACGATGATGATGCATTCAAATCCCGCGCGCCTCGTACGGAGCCCAAGTCAGCCTTGGAGCACTTCGAGCGAGCAGTGGAGAAAGAAGCAGAGGGAAATCTAGGAGACAGTCTACAGCACTACCGCAAGGCATATCGAGTAAGACTCTAATGGGGTTACGTAGTACTCTAGATGTATATTATGCTAACCTGCTCTCTCCCGTGTCCCTACAGTTAGACGCAGCAGTCGACAAACAGTACAGGAATAAGCATTTTGCTGGAGCTTGGAAAAAGCCACCAAAACCCGCCACTCCGGCTGAGGCAACCAATGCTGCCCCAGCAGATCAGGATGTAGTTCTACCGACGTCTGAGCTGATTGCGTCGTTTGCTAGCCTACCTATTCTGCAAGCGGAACCTCTCATGGAGAACTCAACCCCTCCCCCGTGTCCCATCGCGAGCCTTCCCTCAGAAGTCTTGCTGGATATTCTGAAACACGTGGCTTTAATGGACCCAGCATCACTCTGTCGGATGGCACGAGTTTGTAAACGTTTGGCATACCATTTCTCGCACGAGCAACATATTTGGAGGCGGCTATGCCAGGGTTCAGAATTTGGCTTTAAAGCGATGCATTATTCCTTTGCCTGTGACGTTCATGGGGTTCCAGAGTATACTTTAGCTCCACGCTTTAATCTGTTCCCCATGCATAGGCACGTCGAGATCCCCGAATCGCACTCCTCCTGGAGCGAGGTGTTCCACACGTTTCCTCGAATTCGCTTCACGGGAATATATATCAGTACCGTTAATTACACTCGGGCAGGTGCATCGTCAGCATACCAGAATAGCTCGTGGAACAGTCCGATTCATATTGTGACCTATTATCGGTATATAAGGTTTTATCCCGATGGAACCGTTGTCTATTTGTTGACCGTCGTCGAACCGGTGGATTTGGTGCCCCATATCAGCAAAGAAAATGTGACAGCTGCCAGGGCCACCTCGCAGAAGCAGCACCAGCGTCACCATTCAGACGTAGGAACTATGGCCTCTGGGGCTCCAGACCCGATACCTCCCGTGGCCATGGGTGCCTTAAAGCGTGCCCAATGGGGTCGCTGGCGGCTCACCAAACCAGCTTCTGCATCCGATCCTCCGTCCGATGCTGGAGAAGGGGATGCTGTCCCTGATTATCCCCCACTATCCAGCAAAACCGCATCAGCCATAACACCCGACCCTAGGGACCTTGTGATCGAAACGGAGGGGGTTGGAGGGCCCAAATACATATATGTTCTGCACCTGGCCCTGCGATCAACTACTTCTCGCCCTACGGCCTCTAATCCGCTGGCTCCTAACCCTTCACGTAATACAAAATTAGTTTGGAAAGGCTATTGGAGTTACGATAAGCTTACCGATGACTGGGCAGAGTTCGGACTGAAAAATGACCGAGCTTTCGTTTTCCGGCGTGTTCGGGGTTGGGGCATGAACAGCGAATAGCGTACAATTTTCTTGGTGTTTAACTACGGGGTTTAAGGTTTATATGGGGCTTGTTGATAATAGAATCAGCACTCAAAAAGTATATGCTCCCACTATTTAGAGATAATTTGGCACTAGCTCAACTGCACAAACTTGTTGCTATCGCTGGACTCACAATCCTCATGTCACTGACAAATGCGTGTCTGAGGTAAATCGAAGCGATGGATCCGATGCCAAGCTGCTTATCGATAAGAAATGTTCCCCCCAGAAAATTTCGTGCGCCCGGTTCGAATCTGAAGCAGGAAAGCACATCATAACAATTGAGCCCGGAAGAGAGAATGTCTTGCATTAGATATTAAATTCGATCGCTTACTTGCAATTGGCAATTCGATACTAACTTTCATTAACGATGCCGGAAAGGGTGCGCACCGTCTTTAATGAGGACGAGGTGCCAACCACCAGGCCAGACGAGACTCGGAACAGACAGAACACCCCAAGTGCAGATTCCACCAAGAGGATGAAAAATTCTGAGAAAGATACCTCCAAAAAGAACAAGAAGAGAAAACGCGAAGATCGGATTGATGGCCCGCCTGAATCTCGTCCATCTTTAGCAGAACCGACTGACTTACCGCCCCAAGACCGTGATGAATCAAGCAATGCGCTCAAGGACCACGGGAACTCAGCGTCTGCAAAGTCGAGGGGCAAAATTCAGAAGCAGAATAAGAAACCTCCGAGGGACGGAAACCAGAATTTAATCTCACTGAAGAAGAAGGCGCAGACCCTGTACGAAACCCGCAAAAACCTTCCCATTTTCCCCCATGGCGGCGAGATCCGACAGTGTCTTCGCGAAAATGATGTGATGCTCTTGATCGGTGAAACTGGTAGCGGAAAGAGTACACAGATTCCACAATTCCTGGTGAATGAGCAATGGTGTCGTCCCACAACGGCCAAAATTGCTCAGGACGACGGCTCGCAAAAGGAAATCATGGTCGGAGGGTGTATAGCCATCACGCAGCCCAGGCGTGTGGCAGCGATCTCGCTCGCGAGGCGTGTTGCAGAGGAAATGGGGACTCCACTGGGATCATCATCACCGGCGAGCAAAGTCGGTTACTCGGTTCGGTTTGATACGTCTACGTCCCCCAGTACACGGATCAAGTTCTTGACGGAGGGAATGCTTCTGCAGGAAATGCTGCACGATCCGTGGCTGACTAAGTATAGTGCCATTGTCGTTGATGAGGTGCACGAGCGCGGCGTCAATGTCGATTTGGTGATGGGGTTTTTGAGGAACTTGGTCTCTGGGAAACGGGAAGGGAGAGGCGGGGTGCCGCTGAAGACCGTCGTCATGAGTGCTACTGCTGATATGGAAAGCTTACAAGAGTTTTTTGAGGAGGGGTTTAAAGCTCGTCGCTCAATAGCGGGTCCGAATCAGGAGCAAAAGAATACCACGGAGCGCAATGGGCCAAACGGGAAGCCTGAGAGTGATGGCATTGCAGTTTGTCACATCAAGGGTCGTCAATTTCCGGTTAAAACCATATATTCTCCAGAGCCTGTGCACGACTTTGTCGATGCTGCTCTCAAGGTCATCTTCCAAATCCATTATAAAGAACCAATTCCCGGTGATATCCTTGTGTTCCTAACGGGACAAGAGACCGTGGAGGCCCTGGAGCATCTGGTCAACGAATATGCTGTTGGAATGGATCCTGCACTACCGAAAATACAAGTGCTCCCTCTTTTTGCAGCACTACCCCAGGTAGCCCAACAACGAGTGTTCGTTCCTGCGCCACCTCGGACTCGCAAAATTATATTGGCGACAAACATTGCTGAAACGTCAGTCACCGTTTCCGGTGTACGGTTTGTTGTCGACTGCGGAAAAGCGAAGATTAAACAATTCCGGACCCGTCTAGGTCTAGATTCCCTATTAGTTAAGCCCGTCTCAAAATCTGCCGCTATCCAACGCAAAGGCCGAGCGGGGCGAGAGGCTCCCGGCCAATGTTACCGGCTGTATACCGAGAAGGACTACCTTTCTTTGGACGAAGTGAACACTCCTGAAATTTTGCGGTGTGATCTGAGCCAGGCGTTGCTCAATATGAAAGCCCGTGGAGTCGATAATGTCATGGAATTTCCTTTCTTAACCCGACCCCCGCGGGAGGCTTTGGAAAAGGCGCTGCTACAATTGTTAAGCATTGATGCTCTAGAAGAGACAGGCAAAATCAGCGCTGTCGGGAGGCACATTGCAAAACTTCCCCTGACACCGACACTGGGCCGCGTTCTCCTAGCGGCATCGGAGTATGGAGCGGATTGCCTGTTGGATGTGATTGATATCATTTCGTGCCTGAGTGTGGAGACCATATTTTTGAATACAACGTCCGAGGAGAAGAAAGAAGCCGCCGAAGTGGCGAGGAAGGATCTTTACCGGAGAGAAGGCGACCATCTCACGATGCTGGCTACCGTTAGGTCTTACGCGGCCGAGAACACCGATCGGAAGGCATGGGCTGAGAGACATCTGGTGTCACATCGGGCCATGCAGTCCGTGATGGTAAGCTATCATCCAGCCATGTATCGTGCCTCATGATTAGACTGACATATTCCCAGGATGTCCGCAAGCAACTGACAACGCAGTGCCGACAAGCTAAATTCCTTCCCAGTGCCAGCGAGTCCCAGGGATCTACGAGCTCTAGTATCCATGAGCCATCCCCGATTTTTATCTTGAAGAGCTTTCTGCGCGGATTTTCTACCAATACCGCCCGGTTAGTCCCAGATGGGAGCTACCGTACGGTTGTTGGGAATCAAACTGTGGCGATCCACCCATCCAGCGTCCTGTTCGGCAAGAAGGTTGAAGCGATTATGTATAATGAGTACGTCTTTACAAACCGCAGCTATGCACGAGGGGTAAGTGTGGTGCAGATGGACTGGGTTGGGGAAGCTTTGGCGGGAGAATAGACATGATCTTCGTTGAATTGCATTTATAGCGAGCGAGTTTGGTATAGATTAAGACCACATAGATATACTACAGCATCATTGTAAGCTAGCTTTCCCGGTTGGTGAAGCTTTCTCTACATTTCTAATGTGATACCCTTATGCCTCCCTCAAATAGCCTTCAGAATGAACCGACTAGGCTGAGAATTGTTCATGTAGGATGCTAAGGGCTCTGGCTTAGTGATTTACTGCCTCCAATTTCCTGTTCCACAACTCCGGGCATACTCATCAACATGATTATGTTGCAAAAACAAAAAGACATGGAGTCACGGGGAATCGAACCCCGGACCTCTCCCATGCTAAGGGAATGTTATACCACTAAACCATGACCCCAATGGACATGATGCTTTAGGGTTTTTGCCTACATAGCCGGAGGGCCTCCCACTCAAACTTGATAGATGTTTAGACCAATTGATGCACTGTTGGATATTGTCGAATGGATTGTATTGAATTAACTGTACCCCGGAGTAGAACTAGAATTGCGAAGGGATAGAATGCCTCTAGTATTTATGATCATTTGAGCAATACGATTTGTTTGAGACTGAACCCCCGCAGAGTTCTATAGCAAGCGGAGGGAGGCACGCACATTATTTGCCATTGACAAGATTGCTATCCTGTGACATCTTTAAGAACGCTACCAAGAAGATGAATAATATCCCAAACTCTCTTCTCCATCTCTCTTGGCAAACGCATATCAAGCAACATATAGGTGTTCGAATCCGCCTCTCCTGTTTCGACTTGTTTTAGTTAAAGAACCTTCCGTAACCGTTTGTCTCACCCCTCCGCGGGGTACGCTATGCCTTAACCTTTCTCGTCATGTTCTTTCTGTCGAGGGTCTGCCCTCCCAGCTGGAGCACTGCTATTTAGTTAAGTTAGCTGTTATTTTGGTTTGCGTTTGTCATCTTGGCATGAATTGGGGGGCCCACAATTTCGGCGCTGCCCAAACTTGATATGTCCGAGTAGCATGTCCTTCGATTCGGGCAAAAAATTCCGACTTCCAGGTTTTTTTCACTGTTTAACACCTTGGTATTTAATAACGGCACCCCTGGGCCATGCACAACCTCTAAATGTTGTCCAATGAAGAAGCAAAAACCAAAAGTATGGAGTCACGGGGAATCGAACCCCGGACCTCTCCCATGCTAAGGGAATGTTATACCACTAAACCATGACCCCATTCACGAGTGCGATTTGGCAATTTTTGCCTAGATCCCCGGAGGGTTTGCTTGGAAGTAAACAAATAGCTAGTTGGCTGGTTGGGCGTCGCACTTCTGACGTAAGGGCTTCCGCGTATCCCCGTTTCTAGCATTGACTTTTAGACATCGAGGTCCGGACCATGGGGGGTTGGTTCCTCGACATACCATGGCAGAGGAATACAACGTGGGTGCTGTACCAGGAGACCCTCCTACCAAGATTGCATACAAATTGTGAAGTGCCTTCTGATATGTGGCAATTCCAGAAGGTTTGTAATCATCATGATGGGGCTATAAAGGCAACCCAGGTAAACCTTACCTATCCCCAACACGCCTGCATGAAGGCAAACTGTGAGATATTGACCAATCACATGGGGTCATGGTTTAGTGGTATAACATTCCCTTAGCATGGGAGAGGTCCGGGGTTCGATTCCCCGTGACTCCATACTTTTTGCATTTTGCGCTTAAACCAGCCATTTCCATGGTTGACTCTTTTTAGCGACTGTTGGTAGAAATACAGCTCCTGTAAGGATTCATAATCTTGAGGTGGTTCGCTTGCGAGAGCGGGGTACAGGTGTTGGGTTGTGACTCGTGGCTCTAAAAGATTTGCTTTTTGTTGCCATACTTCGGATCAGATCATGTCTTATCACGCCATGATCACTCTTATCAATTATTTACAAGAAGTGCGAGAGGGGTTTTTTATTTGTGTTTGCTTATTTTTCAGGGTAATGGAGTTGAGAAAGCCTCCATGTTATTATTACTTTCCCTACTCTCTAATTAGGTACTATCGTACTCCGTACCTAGTTTAGCAGTGATGTTTTTGAAACATCAAGTGACGAACGTGACCCAAAAACAATGAAGTTTAGAGTGGGAAATCATAGGCTAAAAACCAAGAGGGACTTGTGTGTCAGAGACCTCGAATTGGGAAAAGGCAAAAAGGATAAACAAGAAAGAAACAATTAAAAACAAGCCATAGTTTCAGGCTTGGACCAACCGAAGAGCAACACTTCTTGCTCGCTGGCGAAGATATGACTCCGGTGGAGAAAACCCGAATAATCCTCGACTGGGTTTCTCGCCACCGGCGGATGGATTGAGTTTAGGATGAGGTGCCATCTGCGTCAGATAAGACTCGACACTCACTGCTGCAGCTGCCCAAAAGGAGAGGAGAGGCGAGAACCAGGTCCTCTGTGCCAGGGTCAGGGTTTCGCTCATTAGCTCAGGGCGTTCTTTAGTTACAGCGAAGGATGACATGTCAATATGCGATGGGATGATCATGATCACCATCAGGCTATGTACAAGCCCGCAACTGCAGAGGGGAAAATAATCCACAAGGCCCACGGCGTTCATCAGGCGAGGGGTAAGTGAGGGTCTGATCATCTGCTCTACATCGTCTTGGGGCTCTCCTGGTATGTATTCCGAGTATTGTGTTGGAGAGGGAAAGAGAATGGGCATCCTGTTTGAGGCTGTATTTTGGGGTCCGACTTGAGCCATTCTTTTCAAATATTATTATAAATTTTTCTTACGATGTAATGATCGATATTAACTAGTAAAGAGATCGGGAAAGATTGAGAAACACGAGCGTAAATACCTAGTTAGATAGTAAATGATACAATGGCCCGTATCTCTTCCCCCCCCGGTCCGCTTCCAGGTCTGCTGACTCGGAGCCATTCTTGCATCATCCGAAAACAACCTCACCAACTCATGAGTTGAATAGTGATGGCTACTACAGTTTCTGATTGTGATCTGACACGGTCCAGACATTCCATCTAGCTCTTCCTAATTATAATTTATTCCTTCTTGCTCTTTTGGAGATAGCATCCGATCCTTCTTCCTTGGGTCCGACCAGCTATCCGTGACTATTGGGGGGATCTGCCCTCACCGGTCCTCAGCGCGGCCTGCGTCCTGGACTCCTAAAGCCTTATTGTCGGACACACCAACCTGACATTGTGCCTCGCGTGTTCTTTTCTTTTTTTTCGACACTCTTTGTCCCAAACTTGAGTCTTCGATTACACCTTTGATATTACTATTTTTATTATTATTTCCATCGAGTCTCCCCCTTTCCCTCCTTCCCTTTGTCCTCCCTCTCTTCCTTTATCACGTCGCTCTTCCCTCCATTCACACGAACGCATTCCACGCGGGGAGGATCCACCACGATAGATAACCTCCCCACAACAGCTATCGCCTCGTCTCCGTCACCTCCAGTGCCCGTCTTCAATCAACCATACAACCCATGGCTTTCCGTCAACCACTCCAGGTTTCTCGCCGTCGCCCTTCCTACTCTGCTCCCCAGGCCCCAACCCTTGATCTCCCTCGATCTCTTGAACAGCTCCCTGAGAACGAGGCTACAGAATGGGTCCTCTTCTCCCCGTCTCAGCCATCCACTACCGCCCGGACTCACACAACCTCCACTGAGCGAACCCCACGTACCCTAGGAGCTTCCCATCTGAGTGACTTTGGCTCCCTTGGTACCCGGACGAGGTCCCGTCTTGGCCAGGAGAGTGAGGCGGAGGGTACCCTCGACGAGCCATTAGACGAGGATGGGACGGAACTAGACAGTCTGGATGATGGGCTACATGCTTTCAGGGCACCATCTCCGGTCCAAGAGTCCTCTTCGCGATGGGATCAGGGTGCCCCAGCTGCGCTTCCAGCCCATGACGGGCTAGGGAGCTTTCTTGCCTCTAGTCAACCCGTACAGAACCAGCTTTGGCAGCATGAACAATATAATCCCAACCGAAGGGCCGAACAGGGCCATCGACGCCGCTCGAGTGTCCAGCGCCAATTAGATCAAATGGCAGATGAGGAGCAAACGGATGCCGACCGAGAAAGGTGGCAGCGCATTGAGAGATGGAGGATGGACCAGAGTCGCGCTCTTTTGCATGAAATTGAGAAAGCAACACGCAAACGGCGCAATAGTCGCCTCAGCGGGTCAGTCGATGGGACGGTTTCCCAGCCTGCTGCTTCTGAGACCCTTCCTAGCGTCCACACGATGCCTGCAGAACCGGCAGCTTTACCTACTGTGGAACAAGCTGAGGATCAGGAGGAATCGCTTTGGCAACGCATCACCCGGAAAGTCATTCGTGACCTGATCGGAATTGACAGCTCCTTGCTATCTGTCATACTTGGAGAGTCCTTAGCAAGTGAAGAACCCGAAGTAGAGCTCGAGCCTCACGAAGCAGAGCAGAAACTGAGGATAGACGAGATACTCGACATGGAGTTAGAATCAACATCTGATGGCCAGGATCAATGGCAAACGAAATTACTGCAGCGCATTGCACATGAACTCGGGGTTTTAGTCCACCAGCTTTGTGAACATCCAGGCGCGTTCACGACATATCTTAACATGTCCACTGAGGTACCGAACCAGTACGCTGGTATCCCTCTCAGCAGCCTCCCAGAGGAGGACAATAATGCTTCACAAAACCCGTCAACTTCAATAGGCGCACCCAGTAATGACGATTCGATGCTGTCACCGCAATTCATCCCTACTATTCGCGACTCTAACCGGGAACATGCGGCCCAGTGGGGAATCGAAGATGAAGATGTTTCTAATCGTGTGTCAAGTAACTCTGCAGCCGAGCCTTTGTCAGAGTCAGCTCGAATCCAACAGGAAAAGGAATACTGGGAGCGAGAACTTGATATTATGATGGTTTTCCGTTATCTCCGCAATCGCTTTGGCCGCCGGAGCAATAACACAGATGCCCCTCATACATCGCGTAGGCCCCCGCAAGATGCATCTCGTCGCGCAGCAATTATCCGCCAACATCATCCACTAGTTGCACGAGCGCACTCGCGTACCCAGGCGCAGATTCGCCGTCAATCCCAGTATTCCGCGAATCCATCGGGTCCAACCGGGGTCTCATCACCGATACTGCGCCAGCACTTCCGCCGCCCCAGCTCCAGCTGCGCTAGTCAAAGTGCCAAAATGTCGGCCATTTCTAGCCGTCGAACCCTCACTGGGTCTAGTCGAAACTACTGGGACATTGGCGGAAGTGTTGATAGTGGCAGCGCTATTGCCCCCCCTCCAGCTGGTGTTGGTGTCTGGGGTGATGTTTAACCCAGTGACTTTCCATGTTTGGGTTATGCATGGGCTGTCTAATTTCACGCAAATTTTGATCTTCAAGCATAAGCACTAGATGCGGGTCATCAATACTGTTATTTTAATGCGATATCTCCATGTGGCCAAGGAGATTTTTTCTGGAGACTGGACACGATTTTACCCTACATTATACATCCCTTCCTCGGTACTCTCCGAATTTGAATTGTCTCGCGTGTTTTTATATTTGGATACTCTCCTTTGGCCTTCTCCACTTCCCCCATGAAGCTATATGTTCGAGCTTGTTTTCTACGTTTATATTATAGTTTCTCTCATCTAAATATTTTGGATCCTGTGGATACGCGGTTCATGTACTTGCTTTTAAAGGAAATTTATACTCGGAAGGCGCAGTAAGAAGGGTGAGGCATGAAAGAGAACGGTTATGTACTTCTTCCTGTTCATGGTGAACGTGCATGAGGACGGTGTATCGCATGTAGAAGGGGTGGTTGACTTAATTGGCGTGCTAGCATACTCATACTTATGAAGGTTAATTATATACTTGATTACGGCCTATTTCGTTAAAAGCCGCAGGTTTAATTAAGCGTTATAATAATACCGTATTCATTTCTCCGTTCTCCCGATAAACTAGACCTGAGGAACAAGGACAGCATAGCATTTCTGATAGACCTCTACCGCCAGGGGGATGTTGGAATGACAAAGTCCAATGCGGCCTTGAGGCTTAATAGACGACGTGCAAATTTAGGCCTCATTAAGGCAAGGAATTACTTCAGTGTTAGGAAGATACTCGAGGAAACAACCGTAATTGATCAACTCCGCCGTCCAAGAGGACACTAAATGACATGAAAATGGGGGGATTGAGAGAGAGAAACAAGGACGAGAGAAAAACCGGATGGATGTGCGCGAGGAAATTATTTCAAATGTTTTCATTTCTTTGGGATTTTTGTCTTGGTTCATTGGTCCTAAACGCTAATCACAAAACCACACATCTAAGCCGAGTAGGCCTCGGGGAATCGTCGCATGTTCTCCTCAATCAAACCATGACCACGCAGGAACTGAACGTAGGCACCGTCCTGCTTGAGCTTGCCCTCCTGGCGGAGCTGGACGTAATCCTCACGGCGGACGGGGGTGAAACCCCAGTTCTTGGAGACAATGATCTTTTGGCGACCGGGGAACTTGTACATGGAGCGGCGGAGGGCCTCGATAGCGGTGGCACGCTGGACATCACGGGTGCGGACGGACAGGATGATCTGGCCGATGTTGACACGGGCGACCTTACCCTGGGGCTTACCGAAGGCACCACGCATACCGGTTTGGAGACGATCGGCTCCGGCACACGACAACATCTTGTTGATACGGATGACGTGGAAGGGGTGCACACGGACACGAAGGTGGAAACCTTCCTTACCGGCGATCTTCACGAGGTACCTGTACAAATAACTGTTAACTAAAACCATTCCTCTCTCCTAGTTTTCCCACCCGCGCCATGTGTCTTTCATTACTAGTGGCGCGAGTGGCTGGGACGGTGTTGCGAACGTACTTGTTGGCACAGATACGAGCGGCTTCGAGAGCTTCGGAGGAAAGCTGCTCGTACTCGTTGGAGACCAAGTGCACACACAGAGGGAAGTCATCGACGTTGGCCTTCTTACGTCCCAGATCGAAGATACGAATCTTGGGGTCGGGAACACCACGGTTGAACCGGGACTTGGGATAGGGCTAGAAGCAAAGAGATCGTCAGTCAAGTTGCCCTTATTAATTTTGAAATCAATCATCCAAATGATTCCCCAAAAAATATTTTCATTTCCAAATCCGCAGCGCCGATAATCCTCGAAATTTTCCCCTCCCTTCTCATCCAGAAGGTTGGCTGTTCATGTCGCTGCGATATCCGTCCCCACAAACGACCTCTCGATCCCCATAAAAATCCACAGAAAAGGGAAAAATGCCAAAAAAAATCCATCGCACGCACCTTGTTCTTGCAGTAGCGGTAGCAACGGGCGGGACGGCGTGCCATTTTGACTGCTGGAAATGACCTGACTGCACTTCCTGCGAACTGGGTGAGGTTGTCGAAAAAGGTGGTGTCGAGAGGCGAAAGGGAAGGGGATCCTTTTGTTGCAAGCACTTTTGGCGTTGATTTCCAATCAACTTCCCGCTAACGAGTGGCAAAACCCTAAGCCCTAACTTCTCCACCAATCACAGCTCAGTATTCTCATGACGCATTTGTCAGACTCTCGGACACTTTTTTCGAGTCGTGCTCATCAGCTCCAAGTCTGACTGGGATCTTTACCCTAGAGTAGTAGGCTACTAGGAGCTAGTTCATAAAGATTTTATAGTTACTGATACCTCAAAGTACTTTTCTTTACTCTTCACCCGAATACGATGCGTAAATACGTAGGAACACTTCAAAAGTAAGCGTGGATAGCCCTTTCTTTTTTTATATTTTTTGTCATAATCTAAAACATGCCTTGCGTCTTCCGCAGGCACTGGACGTTCAGACATAACATAAATTCATTGCCCAATCCTTACTGGCTAGTGAGGATATCAGAGTCACCAGCATCCAAGACGGACATGGTAGAGCAGCGGTAGAGACGACCGCAGGCGGTACCAAGCTCGATCTGCAAATTTGTTCATCAGCCAACCCTTCCTGCCATAAATGGTCGAGACCCAGCAGAATACTCACGTTGTTTCCAGCGAAGTGGTGAACAGGGGTCTTGGCGAGCATGGCGTAGTACTCGAGCTCAGACTTGCGCAGAGGAGGAGTGTTGGCAGCAATGATAACCAACTTAGCCTTGCCGGACTGGATTGAATTGAGAAAAATTAGTATGACTCTTTCAATCGCTTCGTCCGCTGTCAATCGACGGCTCGTTGCGAGTTAATACTCACACGCAGGGTCTTGATGGTGGTCTTGTAGCCAAGGGTGACTGTCAAACAAAAAAAAGTTATATCAGTAAACGACCAATACTGCAACTAGTTTCGCTTCCTATGCCGAGGAGCAGAGTCGGAATTAACATACCCTTTCCACTCTTCATCACAAGCGCCAGGCGCGAGGAGATAGTGTCACCGGTCTTCTTGCTCTTGGGGGCCATCGTTACGCTTTTTGAGGTGTTTTGGGTTGATTGAGAAAACGTGCGCTCCGGCCGTGCTCGATGGGATTGGGATAAGTTGCAAAAAACTACGCTATCCGTGATTTTTTGTGGGTTTGGCGAGTTCCGGGTCGTTGTTCCTCCGCTCCGCATTGCTGAGTCAGCCATCCACCAATTAATTACAATTACAAGCTTTACCACTCTGTGACGGTTTCACTGTACTTTTGACCGTTGGCTGATCGTGCTGAAGACGGTAAGACGACCAACCAGCTTGACTTGATCGGGAAAGCTGGCTGGAAATGCATCCAAGTGTCGAGGTGAGAGGTGGCGCGGTTTCCGACCTTTATCTATCCCTGGTTTGATGATTGGATGGCCGGGGTGATGTGCTATTATTATTCCCATGCTTTACTCTGCCAGATGGCGAGGTTTTGTCCACAGAGAGGTCCTCTGATGGTGGGTGGTGCTGCTATCTTTATCCTTTTCTGCAATGGGGAGGCTTCGTATGAATCGTATCGACTTTCGAAGGGAGGGCGTTTGGCAGGACAGCCTCGTATTATTTCTTCAATAGTCTCAATCAAAATACGGGGGATGCACTCTCATACCCACATGTGGGAAGTTTACTAGGTTGGACTCCTTATATTCGATACCAGCTGGCAAGATCATCTCAGCCATGCACAGACAAGCAATAATATCATACCATCGCAATATTAAATTATAACGATCGCTGCGGGTGTAACGGCCTGGCTGGGGCTTTCCCAAAGTAACCTAGGGAGGCAGGGATACGGAGTACAGAGGGAAATGAGGGAAAACGTCCACCAGAGGGGTGTATCATTGCCGTTTCCATACGGGTCTCAGGAATATTGGTCCATCCATGATCCAGCGACCTCTTCAGCCCAAGCCCAGGTTCAAAAAGGCCCCCATCAGAAGAGTGTAATTTCCTCCATCGCTCATGGTGGTCGGATCGATCCCTAACATGACACAGATTCCCCTCTCGTCTTTCTGTTTTGCCTCTAACATCCTTACTTTTTGCTTTTTTACCAAACTTTTGTTGAGGGTGGCTAGATAACTTTTACCAGCCATTCTCCTAAAGTTTCCCCCACTGCGGTAGTCTAGTGAGTAGTAGTGTCCACTGTGTTTTGACCGCTATTACTATAGACGACTGTTCCTTAAATTTATCGATTTAATTTCCCGGCCGTTTCATCAACATCCTGGAATCTTGAGAGTCTTCTTTCTTTCAACTTCACCCCTTTCCGAGTCGCTCTGCGCCTCTTGCAGTTATTGATCACCCGTCATATTCGGAGAGGATGTCGGCGACAACGCCTCGCAAGGCCGGAACCCCGGCCAACTCCAGCAAGCCCTCGACCGCAGATCATTCCACCGCGAATGGAACTCCGTCGCGAGGTCATACTCGATCCCCCACTGCATCAGCAAATGGCCTATCTCGCTCCCCATCCCTTCGCGGCTCGACCCCGGTCTCTGCGCGTGCCGCTGCCAGAAAGCCTGGTCGGTCTGGTTTGAGCGTGTCGAGTGTTCCCAAGATCAGTGCCGATCCATCGGAAGAAGAGGCACGAGCCCAAAATGCCGCGCTCATCGAAGACCTGAAGGAACAATTGCAGAAAGCTGAGACTGCATCTGAACAGTACCGCAAACAGCTTGGTGTGCTGCAGATGCGCCTTGACGAAGCCATTAGCGAGCAAGGTAAACTGGAGGATCAGGTTCACGAGAAAGACGGTCGAATTGAGGTGTTAAATGGCGAGATTCGTGACCATGTTCGGCAAATCCGCGATCTTGAGCAGGCGCATGAATTGGAGCGAAATGCCATGATACAAGAGAAGGAGCAACACGCTAGTCGGGAAGAGGAGATGCAAGCCACCATCCAGCGACTCAAAGAGTCTCTGGCCCAGAAGGATATGCGAATCAATGCAGATAGTGACAAAAATCCATCACGATCTTGTAAGTAATTCCCACGTCCTCGATGCCCTATCCTCCCGTCAACCCTGAAACTAAGATGTCCTTACAGCCAGTTTCCGCAATCGATCCTCGCCAGATGTGGATGGACAGTTCGCACCATCATCGCAGATTGAACGAAGCCCCTCTCGAAACAATTCCAAACTGCTTTTGCAGAAGGATAAATTGATCGAATCCCTGCGGCTTGAACTCGCCGAGTCACAGATTAAGCTGGTCGAGATGGAGAATAAGGGAGGAGGCCGCCAACGAGAATTAGAGAAGGAGCTTCTGGAAGCCCGAATGGCCAATGCTCGTTTGATGGAGGATAATGAGAGCTACCAGCTACTTCTCAGCGAACGAACCTTGAACGGCGACTTCACGAAAGGCGACTTCATGCGAGATGTACTTCCCGAAGTCGACGAGACAAAGGAAAGCAGCAGCGGCTTAGGGTCCCTTGCGGATGAATTGGAGTCCGTGGACGCTAGAGCAGAGACCGATGATACGCGCAGGCTGGAGGCGGAACTAAAGGCCCTCAAGGACCAGAACAAGGCCCTGACACTTTATATTGAGCGTATTATTAATCGCGTCTTGCAGCACGAAGGCTTTGAGACCATCTTGGACAAGAATGAGAACGAAACATCAGCTACCTCCAAACCCACGGGTAGCGACAAAGATCTACCCCCAACCCCTCCGGAAAGGGATGACCCAAGCCAGCAAACCTTCCTCCAGAGGGCAAAGTCTGTTGTGGCAGGTCAAGGAAATAAACCCCAACCACGTTCTCGGCCCCTCACCATGATGCCACCACCCACCTCTACCGCGCCAATCGTCCCGACCGCTCATGAAAACCCGGAAACCGCTCCTAGCATTCCCTTGAATCGCGCTCAGTCTGTACGGTCCGGACATCGCCGAACCAGGTCGGATCAGGCAGATATTGCTGCGGCGACAGTTGTCGGTCAAATTTACCGTGGACGTAACTCCGGAGGCCCTATCAGCCCCACCATGATGGGCCCTGGTTCTCGTCAAAGCGCCTTCTCCGGCACAAGCTACATGTCGGGAATGAGCGCTAGTGGTCGTGCTCCGTCTCAGTCGAGCGGGCCAGAGCGTGGGCGTCTAAGTAGCTCCGGCAGTATCTCAAGCGATCCTCCAGGCGATACGGCTTCTACTGGTGCTACCTCTAGCTCACCACGGTCTAGTAATGGTATGACGAACTATACTGGAGCTGTGATGACGCAGAGCAAACTGCGACCTTTACGATTGGTCAGTGAGACCAAGGCTGCCGAGGAAGAGGAAGCCGCCCGAAAGAAGGCTAACAGGGGAAGCTGGATACCAGCAGGATGGTTTAACCGTCCTGGCTCGAGCGAGGCCACCCAATCTTGATCCGATCAATATCGGCCCTTCTCAAAACATCGTAATTTACTCGCCTTCTATCATTTACTTCTACTTCGTGTTTTTTAAATGCCTTTATTTTCACCCACTTCTCAAATGTCTACAGTGTAGACTGCTTGATGTTCTGGGCGTTTGGGAGTGCACCTCCAGAATGTCGTTATGTTTGAATACCCTATGTTTATTATTTTCACATATTATGATTCCTGTGAGCCCCAAGACTTCCCCCGGCTTGTTTTCCTGTTTCATCTTGGTTTCCGTTTTGGGTACTAGATATGTTGAGATTGGGATGGGTGTGGATATCCTGGAAACCCATTGCTCAATGCCGCCTACTTTGATGACGATGTTTGACCTTCTTTATGCCTTTGCTTATTCGATGAACATATGCTTGCTATATATTTTATTTATAGAGTGATACTTTTTTGTGACACTTGCCCAATGATAATCCCCTGTCTAATGAATGCCAGCTCCCCGTCATATTATGAACACGTTCGTTGGCTGTACAATAGGAGCAGATTTACTAATATACACTCTCTGTATCTACTTCGGCACATTCCCATTTGGAAATAATTTACTTGTATTCGATGGAGCCTCCCTGTGGGATATCTTCGTTCAGGATCTTCTGGTTTGGTCAACTGTATAGTCCCGGAATAATGTTAAAGCGGCTTCCGGATTGCGGCCAGCCTGACAGTAAATACACGGTTGGCAATTGCGCCGTCACGCTGCCAGAGCTCCAACTCATCCAGCCTTTAAAGCAATTGCCCAACATGGGGTCCCTATCTCTTTTCTCCGTTAACGCCGTTCTTCTTATGTCGGCCGATGATGGCTCTCGCATCTTTGCGAAGTATTATTCGCCGCCACACCCCCCAGCCGGCACTGCTCCCAATTCAACAGATTACCCCGGAGCGAACCCCTACCCCACCCTAAAAGAACAAAAGTCTTTCGAGCAGGGCCTTCTCGATAAAACCAACAAACAGACCAGTGACGTGATCCTGTACGACAACCGGATTGTCGTGTTTAAACTGGAAAGCGATGTGATGCTCTATGTGGTGGGCGGCTCGGACGAGAATGAAGTACTCCTCTATAATGTTGTTTTGTCTTTAAGGGATGCTTTGGGAATATTATTCAAGTATGCCGTTATTTCTTTTTGGTGCAATTTCTTCTCGAAAACAGACCACTAATGCGAAACCTCGCAGGGGCGCCACTGACAAACGCACAATTGTGGAAAACTACGACCTGGTCGCTCTAGCCATCGACGAAATAATCGACGATGGCATTATCCTCGAGACCGACCCAGTTCTAATTGCCTCGCGTGTCAGCCGTGCACCCGCCCCGGATGCACCTAATCTCAAGAGCATTGACCTTTCCGAGCAGGGCTTGCTCAATGCCTGGGAACTTGGAAAGCGGCGGTTGGCAGAGGGATTGCGGCAGATGTAGATGTGAGAAATATTGCACCGGTAAAAATCATTTTAAAGCTCCTGTACTAGCATGGGTTTGCATTCGATATATTTCTTTTTTTTTATTACACGATCTGGTTGGGTTCTGGCGTGGTAACGTGCGCGTGTTGCTCATTGATTCATGATGTCCATTTACTTCATTAGTTTTCTCCCTATCGCTTTAGCATAGGGGACCTGAGGGTTCTATAAAGATACTCCTTTTTGTTTCGCTGCAAAGGTCTTTGGTATTTCTGACAGCCGAATGGGGCAGAATCCATTGGATGGAGGGCGCTTTAAAGGCCACGGCACAGATTTCATGAAGTTGTATACATGTCAACAACGTACGAGTCCACGTAGCATATACCCCCGATGTGATGATAATGATGTATATATTTTTCCTGTTCAATTATGTGTGGAATTTGAATGAACGTTACAGAACCCCATAAAATTCCATTAATTTGTAACTTCCGGGTTGATGCCCCGCATACGTCACGGCCTAACAGTAGGTAATGCTGAGCCCGGCGCAAAATTCTTTGACTCAGAGCATCTTCTCAGGACAACAGCTTCAATCTTGGGCGTGGACCGCAAATCCCAAATATGAAACAAAGATTTTCATCACTCGACGTTAAGGTATGTCTTCTAAAATTCCCCGACGAATTAAAAACTGTCGTTTTAACTGTCATAATATCACAGGTCATCTCCCAGGAACTGGCTGCGGAGCTGGTCGGCCTCCGGGTTTCAAACATCTACGACCTATCTTCGGTAAGATAAGCTATTTTCTCGGAAATTTTTAAAGGTTTCTACTAAGGCAAGGCGCTATTGTTAACGTCGTTAAAGAGAATCTTTTTGTTCAAACTCGCGAAGCCCGACCATCGCAAGCAGCTCATCGTCGACTCCGGGTTCCGCTGCCATGTCACCCAGTACTCGCGAGCAACAGCTACAGCACCTTCTTCCTTCGTAAGCCGCATGCGCAAATTCCTCAAGTCGCGTCGTGTCACCTCGATAAGGCAAATTGGCACCGACCGCATCATCGACTTCACCTTTAGCGATGGCATGTATCATATGTTGCTGGAATTTTTCGCCAGCGGCAATGTCATACTTACCGACCGAGACTACAACATTGTAGCAGTTCTCCGTCAGGTGCCTGGAGGGGATGGACTAGAGGAGGCTAGGGTCGGCATTCAATACACGGTGACCAATAAGCAAAACTATCATGGTGTTCCGGATATCGCCCCCGACAGAATCAAGCAGACCATTGAAAAGGCAATAGTCACATTTGCAAAGGAGGATGGAGTGCCAAAGAAATCTAAGAAGAAGAAGAATACCGACGTTTTGCGCAAGGCTTTATCCCAAGGATTCCCGGAGTATCCTCCGCTTTTACTAGATCATGCGTTTGCTGTTAAGCAGGCTGACCCTGCAACGCCACTAGAACAGGTTTTGGGGGATGATAAGCTTTTGAGCATAGTTCGAGACGTCTTGGAAGAAGCCCGGAGTGTCACTACAACGTTATCTACGCAACAAAACCATCCGGGGTATATTGTGGCAAAGGTTGATACTCGTCTAGCTACCGCTAGCTCATCTGCTGACAACGAAACCTCATCGGAGAAGCCCGGACTGCTCTATGAGGACTTCCACCCTTTTAACCCCCGGCAGTTTGAAGGGAAAGAGGGGTTTAAGATCCTAGAGTTTGACTCTATGAACGGCACGGTTGATGAATACTTCTCTTCTATCGAATCTCAAAAACTAGAATCACGCTTAACAGAGCGGGAAGAGGCTGCGAGGAGGAAGCTTGACGCGGTCAAACAGGAGCACGAGAAGCGGATTGGAGCCCTTCAAGAGGCCCAAGAGATACATATTCGGAAGGCAAACGCTATTCAGGACAATGTATACCGGGTCCAGGAGGCAATGGATGCCGTCAATGGTTTGATCGCCCAAGGCATGGACTGGGTTGAAATCGCACGCTTGATTGAGATGGAACAGGGGAGGGGCAACCCTGTTGCGAAAACCATCAAACTTCCATTAAAACTCTACGAAAATACTATCACTTTACTTCTTGGGGAGGCTGGGGACGAGCAGGATGATGGAGAGGAGCTATTTTCGAGTGACGAATCCGAGCAGTCGGAGGCCGAAGAAGAGGATGCCGGAAAAGAAAGAGCGAGCTCAACGACTCTGGCGATCGATATTGACCTTGGCCTTTCTCCATGGGCGAATGCTACCCAGTACTTTGAACAGAAGAAAGTGGCCGCAGTCAAGGCCGAAAGGACAACTCAATCGTCGACCAAGGCTCTTAAGAGCCACGAAAAGAAAGTCAAAGGTGATTTGAAGAAGAGCTTGAAACAGGAAAAGCAGGTCCTCCGCCCAGCCAGAAACCCCTTTTGGTTTGAAAAGTTCATATTTTTCATCTCGTCAGAGGGATACCTTATACTAGGGTAAGGGTTTGATATATTTATGAAATTCTCCAGGCCTATGCTAACCTTATCAGGGGCCGTGATGCTATGCAAAGCGAAATCCTCTATCGCCGTTACCTGAAGAAGGGTGATGTATTTGTACACGCTGATCTAGAGGGTGCCACTCCTATGATTGTCAAGAACCGGCCGGGGGCTGCTAGTGAGTCCATTCCACCGAGCACCCTGTCGCAGGCCGGGAATCTTTGTGTATGCACATCGAGCGCCTGGGATTCGAAGGCAGTTATGGCGGCATGGTGGGTCAACGCCAGTCAGGTTTCCAAAACAGCTCCAGCAGGCGATCTTTTACCCACCGGAGAATTCCTCGCAAAGGGCGAAAAAAACTTCCTAGCGCCGTCGCAGCTTGTGTTAGGTTTCGCTGTCATGTTCCAGATTAGCAAAGAGAGTCTTCGAAATCACAAAACTCACCGGTTTGAAGAGCTGGTAGCCATTGAACAAGCAAATGGGAAAGGGGCAATCGAAAACCATTCTGCGGTCCACAATTCAGACCAAAATGAACGAAATGCTGTGACTCAGTCCATGGAGCACCCTAGTGAGCAGAAACTGTACTCCAATAGCGACTCGGATGATGAACAAGAGATTGATCATACCGGCCCAACCCCAAATCCGTTGCAAGGCAGCGCATCCGATACCCAGGAACCAGAATCAAACATGCGCACCAATACCAAGGACACGCAATCGGATCCAGAAGACGACCAAGACGACCAAGAAGACCAAGAAGAGCAAGAAGAGCAAGAAGAGCAAGAAGAGCAAGAAGAGCAAGAAGAGCAAGAAGAGCAAGAAGCACAAAACGGGACTGGTGGAGAGGGAGCGGGCCCGGAACGCCCACAGTTATCTTTTGAAGATCACGCTACCTTGGATGACAATACGAGCGTTGCCTCCTCGCAAAATCAAGGAAAGCGGCATCTGTCTGCGAGGGAAAAACGTATGCTAAAGAAAGGCAAATCGCTTGGGCTGTCCACAAATTATTCAGTTGAACCTAGTGAAACTTCAACACCGGTTAGCAATGGGACATCCGCAAAATCAGTCGACACTAAGCAAACACCCGCTCCTACTCGAGGAAGAAAGGGGAAAGCAAAGAAAGCCGCGGCTAAGTATGCGGACCAGGACGAGGATGAACGAGAGTTAGCTCTTCGTCTCCTAGGCGCAAACAGTGTTAAGGTCCAGAAAGCGGCCGCCGAAGCGGAAGCTAGAGCTAAGCGTGAACGAGAGGCTGAAGAGCAGAAGAAGCGTCGTAAGGCTCAACATGAACGAGCAGCACAAGCGGAGAAAAAAAGACAAGCTCTTTTTGAGGAGGGGGGAGAGGACTACAATGAGGAAACTGCCGCCGCCGAAGCCGCGGATCTTGAGTGGGTTCCAGCGCTGGTTGGAACACCGCAGGTTGAGGATGAGATCTTAGCTGCCATTCCCGTATGTGCCCCGTGGGCAGCGCTGGGTCAATACAAGTACAAAGTCAAGCTGCAACCCGGAGCAGTGAAAAAGGGGAAAGCTGTGAAGGAGATCGTTGGACGATGGGTGGCCGAAACAACCACCGGAAAAGTCAAGAAGGAACACGCTGAAGATGCCGGAATTGGAAGAATGGCGGCAGAGAAGCTCCGGAATCGAGAAGGTGAGCTGCTCAAAGGATGGAAAGATACCGAGATTATCAACACTGTGCCCGTTGGCAAGGTGCGAATCACGATTGGAGCTAGTGGAGGTGGTGATAAAGGCAAGGGAAAAGGCGGCGGTAGTGCCAAAGGGGGAGGTAAAGGAGGGAAGAAGAAATAGAGAATATTAATTTATCTATTACGGTGAGCAGATACTCCGCAAGGACAGTTTTGTACAATGTATATAGCAAAGCGTTCAGATGTTGGTATATATTTCGCAACCAGTTCCTCAATTTGTGAAATGACCTCGTAGGAACAACAATACATGTGCTGCAAAACTGGATTTGATATATCTTCTGCCTCTTCTATTTCTTCTACTTTGCATCTTAGTATTAATACCAAAAATTTTCTTTTCTCCTGAGTAGTTTTCGTGCATCGGTTCTCTTCGAGAGAGTACCAGATTAGTCATCACATCGACGTCATCGCGAAGAATTTCGATTTGCGCAAAAAAGATTCGTCGACGGTCTCAATTCTTCTCACAAAAACCCCAATTCCCTAATTTGAATAAAGTACTTAGAAGAAGAGCTCGAAGTATGGCATGATACATCCCGAATTTGCCTGGTTTTTAATTTAATCGAGCATTGGAAGCTTCCCCACCATTGTTGGGTAGACAACGTATTCGGGCTCTCCCTTTGACTCATTACCTCCCCCGCCGTTTATATACTTGCGATCAACTGAGCTTTCGCCCAGCGGTTCTTGGTCGAACACGGGTCAACCTGCTCCTATTTCTACGCCGCCTTGCCGCTCGCGGCCCCCCGCGCAGCTCTCTTTGCTCGAACGCAATCACAACTTCCACGATGAGTTCCAAAGAGACGACCCGGATTGTATCCGTCCGGCGACTTAACAAGGAAGGTCCTGGAAACCAGTCCCTTGCCGAATGGTGGGTTAGCGAACAGCGCCACAATACCCATGAGGCCTCCGCCATCGCAGAAGCTGCCACCCTTCTCCGGAAGAGTGATATCCCCGTCGCCTTCCCGACAGAGACCGTCTACGGCCTCGGCGCGGATGCCACCCGAAGTGCGGCTGTACGGGGGATCTACAAGGCGAAACAAAGGCCGTCCGACAACCCGCTTATTGTCCATATTGATTCACTGGAGATGCTTGAGCGACTACTTAACCCTGTTCAGAGCGAGAGCCCCCGACCCCGATCCACGCGGACCACCAGAAATGCCATCCCTCCTATCTACCATTCGATAATCGAACGTTTCTGGCCCGGCCCGCTGACCATCCTTCTCCCCAATCCATCCGGGTCCACACTGGCGCAGGAGGTGACTTCGAATCTGACGACGTTTGGGGTGCGCATGCCGGCATCCCCGCTTGCCCGGCTCCTGATCCATGTTGCGGACCGGCCACTGGCGGCCCCGTCGGCAAATGCGTCGACCAAACCGTCTCCCACGGCTGCAGAGCATGTCTTTCATGATCTTGAAGGCCGCATCCAACTGATTCTCGATGGCGGACCATGTGGAGTGGGAGTGGAGAGTACAGTCGTGGATGGACTATCGAATCCGCCGGCTATCCTGAGACCGGGTGGTGTTGGGATCGAGGAGCTACGGACTTGTGCTGGGTGGGAGAATGTGCAGATTGGATATCACGATGGGGCACTAGATGCAAAGGAGGCGCCTCGTGCACCCGGGATGAAATACCGGCATTACTCGCCTAAGGCGCGGGTGGTGTTGTTCGAACCTGGCTCGAACGAACAGGCCGTCGCAGATCATATACAACAAGACTTACAGGATAAAGCAGTGGGAGCGCACATGATTGGTATTGTGCGAACAAAACATTGGAACCAGGGATTTCTAGCGGCTTTGTCCAAAGAGGAGATCCAGAAGACGCGGAAACCGATCCCATCCCTGGTGGATGACCTAGTCGCGTTTACGGTTCCGGTAGAGGACAAAACTAAGGAGGTTTTCGATTGCCATTTGGGGTCGGATATGGAATCGATTGCACGCGGGCTGTTTTCCGCGCTGCGGGCAATGGATGAGATGGAGGTGGATGTGATATATGTTGAGGGCGTTTCAGACCAGCAGGGGGATTTGGCTGCTGCAGTCATGAACCGACTCCGTAAAGCCGCTGGGACGGAGCTGCGGGTATAAAAGTAGTAAGGGAGGTCGTTGTATAGAGAGAGATAGATAGAGTTTTGTTTCTCGACTCTCTTATTTTTGCTATCTTTGCTGAAGGTGCTGGAGGAGTTTCTTTTTTTACCTACATTCTTGCAAATATTTGATCTAGATCCGATACACTGGCCTTTCACATATTAATAATTCTACATATTAATAAACTTCGGGTTAAAGTTTGAGATGAGATTGTTGCCAACTTGCAGTGATTGTTTATCATCTTCAATGCCACATGGTGTTGACCTTTGGCTGTGGATCTCTGATGACCGTCGGCCTCCTCCGGTTGGCGATGAAATGGTGGATCGCTTGAAGATAATTTCTTTTTCTTTTTATCTGGGCCCATAATTATCACAATCCCACGGTATTCTATCGAATTATCAAGCCTTATGACTCACAAATCTCCGTGTCTTAGGATTCTTAGCATAATGATTGGCCTGTATCATCCAGGGCTTTCAGCATTTCAGTTTACTGCCTCTCCCCTTTCTGGGATGGAGCCAGCGTGAGAAGTAACTCTGTCTGCAACGACTCCACTTTTTGCGACACCATTCAGCAAATTGAGCATTCTGTCGATTGGAGATTTGATCTCTTTACATATATATTCTTGTTTCCTTCCTTGGTGTGCTGACGGAAATAATACTCGCCTGTTCCTACACGGGCCTCTCCGACCTGTACTACAAAATGTGTCAATCACAATGGCATACCTTTCTCCACGGTCTCCCCAAATGCGAGCACCATGTACATCTGGAGGGTTGTTTGACCCCGGAGCTGATATTCCAACTGGCGGAGAGAAATCAGGTTCAACTCCCCGACATCAAGACCAACCCAGCCTACGAATCTGTTGAAACATTACGCAGCCGCTACGGCAATTTTTCCTGTCTCGACGACTTCCTCAGCTTCTACTTCATCGGCATGGATGTGCTCGTCCAAGAGTCTGACTTTGAGGATCTGGCCTGGTCGTATTTCCAAAAGGCCCATGCGGACGGCGTCCACCACGCCGAAGTCTTCTTTGACCCCCAGGTCCATCAGGACCGCGGAGTTCCCTACAACACCATCGTTTCCGGCTTCAAAGCGGGCTGCCGAAAAGCCGAGAAAGAACTAGGACTTACGACTCGTCTTATTCTGTGTTTCCTGCGACATCTCCCTGTCGATTCCGCGGCTCGGACATATCAACATGCCCTGACTCATCAACATTTTGAAACGGACATCGTCCATGGGCTGGGATGGTCCTCAACGGAGGTCGGGCCGCCCAAGGACATGTTTCGGGAGCTGTATGCGTCCGCTGCTGCCAGCGGAATCCGGTTAACCGCTCACGCGGGAGAGGAGGGAGACCCGTCGTATATTAGCACAGCGCTCGAGTTGGGTGCGCAGAGAATCGACCATGGTATTCGATTGGTTGAGGATCCGGAGCTGATGGCGCGGGTGGTTCGGGATGGAGTCATGTTGACTGTTTGCCCGATCTCCAATGTGGTGTTGCGCTGCGTCGACTCGATAGATAAGGTTCCAATCCGGGAATTTCTTGACGCCGGAGTCAAGTTCTCTATCAATAGCGACGATCCGGCTTACTTTGGGGGTTATATTCTGGATAATTATTGTGCTGTGCAGGAGGCGTTCCAGCTCAGTGTTGGTGAGTGGAGGACGATTGCAGAGAACAGCGTGCGGGAGAGCTGGATTGATGAGGAGCGGAAGTTGGAGTTACTGCGGCATATTGACAACCATATTCAGCAACATGGGACGCTTGTATAAGCTGGAACCTGGGAGATGTTGATCTTGGGGAAGTGTAAATATTGAGACGAAGTTGTGGAATGGTTTCCTTTTTTTTATTTATTAATTTTTTTGTAGTTATGATACCTCTCTACTCATGACAAGATGTTTGAATATATGAATAAACTAGATTCGAGGCCGAGTAGGAGCAATGAATTGAGATAGTACAGGTAGTGGTAAAAGTTGCAGAGCCGCGGGCGAGGCGAAGATGCTGTTTTGGGCCATTGAAGAAGGCGGGAGTAATCTGCCAGCGCTGATTGGTCAGCCGCAGCTCCCGCAAAACGTCGTCCTCTTCGACTTCATCGACTCTCTCGATCCAACAGCATCCAACCTCATCTCCACTTCCTCCGCCCAATTCCCCCTCCTCACGCCGGCAATGGCTTCGAAATTCTTCCCTGCCCTCCCCAGGGCTGGTCGCCAGTTGACTCACCACGTCCCCCGGTCTCAATTCCGTCCCTTCTCGGCTGGCCCGCAACGTTTTAGCGACACTCTTTCTGTGGTACGTTTTGCGAGAAAAGAGTTGCGAAACCCTCATTGTGAGATGGAGTTTTCACGGATTGCTTGGATTTCCTCTCTAGCTTCTTATAATGCTGCTCGAAACGTGGATGATGGGAGGAATTGCTCGCATTGCTGACCACCTGATTTTTCTAGCACCGCAACAAGCCGAACAACAACCCATCCATCCCCTTCAAGTTTTCCGAACAAAATAACCAGCTCATCGAAGAGATCCTCGCCCGCTACCCCCCTCAATATAAGAAGGCTGCTGTCATGCCCTTGTTGGACTTGGGCCAACGTCAACATGGTTTCACCAGCATTAGTGTTATGAACGAGGTCGCTCGCCTCCTCGAGATGCCCCCCATGCGCGTTTACGAAGTCGCTACCTTTTACACCATGTACAACCGTGAGCCGGTCGGCAAATACTTTGTCCAGCTTTGCACAACGGTACGATACACCTCTTATTGCTCTTGGTTTGGATTTTGGTTTGACCCCTGGTGTCCGCTAACGCTTCCCGTTTTTTTAGACACCATGCCAACTCGGTGGTTGTGGTAGCGACAAGATCGTCCAGGCCATCACAGAACACCTGGGTATCACTCCTGGCCACACAACCGAAGACGGCCTTTTCACATTCATCGAGGTCGAATGTCTGGGTGCCTGCGTCAATGCCCCCATGGTCCAGATCAACGACGATTACTATGAGGATTTGACCCCGGAATCCATAAAGACCCTTCTTACCGCGCTCAAGGAATCTGCGAATGCCACCGGTGGTCAGGCTAAGGTCCCAGCTCCCGGACCACTGAGCGGAAGACAAACTTGCGAGAACAGTGCCGGCCTCACGAACTTGAAGGACCCCGTGTGGAACCCGGAGACGATGATGAGGAAAGACGGTGCCTTGGAGGAGCAAGTGGCGCAATAAACTTTCTTTTTCTTTTCGTTTTCATTCCATACAATTCATAATTTTGAACAAAGAATATATTTTCCTATGTTCTGCTTATTCCTCCCCATCCATATTTCCCCGCATTTTCCCTTGGAGGACACGACAACTTGGTGTCGATTATGTATAGTACGTTCAATGGTTCTGATGGTTTCTCTCGATTAGGGGAAATTACGATAAGATTTGTCGGGAGTCTCTGTACTGCCATAGAAGGTTTATTTAACCGTACCCAATGCAATTTTCCCACTTTTTTTTTTTTTTTTTTTTTTTTTCTTAATACTGAGCGTGCAATTACCATGGAATTTTTTCTTTTTATGGAGAAGTAGTTATGCTGCTAGGTGATTTATACTAGAGCTATGTGCATGCTCCAGAGATCTAAATCCATTCTTAACAAACCATGTCAGCAGCTTCTATCTATCTGATCCATTCACATCATACAATATTCTCTCGTCTTTCAAGAAGTAGCATCGGAAAAATCCGACAAGAAACCAAGACGCGCAAAATCCATTCACTGTTTACCTGCTCAGAAGACAAGTCCTTCAAAACGCATTATCAACTACCAACGACGGACCCTGGCAACTAATGGCGTCGGACTCCGTCGCTTCGTTTGGCGAAACAAGAATTGCTTCACCATCTTTCTCGATCAAAACCTTTCCCCCCTGGCGGTCTTGGAATATATTCACATCAATGGTCATCTTAGCAAGGAGATGATACACATGAACTTGTCGAGTCTGGCCGTAACGACGGGATCTGCCGATGGCCTGTGTCATTGTGGAATCATAGTCATATTGAGTGTGTGTGAGGAGGGGCGAAAGGAAGATAACGTGATTAGCGCTTTGGAGGTTCCTAAAGCGTCCATGAAAAAAGAAATTGGAGGGGTTAGTTTCCCATACTTAACAGGGAAAGGGAACGAAAACATAATTGTTAGATAGTGGGAGAGTACTTACAGGCCCGCAGCCATCTCACCCCCCAAGTGTAAAACCAAAACCCTATCTTCCCCAAAGCTGGTTTTCTGGAATCTTTCCACTTTCTGTGCCGATTTACGGTCTGTTGGTGAGATTGTCGTGTGTTTGATTTGAGCCAGGTTGAATGCTTTGGATACCATTTCCATGAGATCTGGGAATTGGACGAAAACAAGAGCCTGCTCCTCGTTTGGAATACTTAGGATGATTTGTATTAGGGTGTCCATCTTGCTTCCGCCATATTCGGAGCTTATGTCTTCCTCATCGTTTCCGAGGGTTGAGGTGTTTATGATATTGAATCTTTTGCCAGACCCTCGACATCTTTCTACTGGGCATTCCTCACTCTGGTCCATGCTTGAGGTACAGTTGGAGCAGAGGGCATGGCCACAGGAACCCAGGACGTTAATATCATTGAGGGATTCCGGAACAGATTGGCAATTGTGACATTGCAGGGTATTTCTTGACGAAGAGATACGTGAGCATGTGGTCTGTACTTGGCGTACGGTTTTCAGGAATCGGAGTGCCCGCTCTCGAAGCACCCATTCCACAATAAGATTGCGAAGTGCTGTTGTTACTTCCCGGAGGATGGGCTCGAACTCTCTTACTCGAGTCGGTTTGTTAGGGAGAGTAGCAGAGGCTGCAGGTTTTTGCCCCTTGCGAGATGGTTTGCCGTGTTTTGTGCCCTCTTTGTCATCTATTTGCTGTATTTCTTGATCAGAATCATCAACTCCATTTGGAACCATCGTGGCTACCGAGGGATCTACAAAGAATAACTTCCAGTCATTGCTGCGGGATGCAAGTATCGCGCTCTTTAGGAGGGGATATACTTTTTCCGTCACAGTCATGTCTCCAAAGTCATGCTTTACGATGCTCTCGATGAACTTGTGGAAATTCTCATGATCCACATCACACGAACAGTAAACCCAGGCGGCCAGTTTGAGCTTTTTCGTCAGGTCGTCTCTCAAGTTCGCGAGCTGCTCCTCCCGAACACTAATCAGAGACTCGCAGGTAGCACCCTCTGGCTTTCCATTATCCCACCTTCCTTGGAGTGCAAGAGATGTGCATCGTTTGAGCAGTGCTTCTTCCGCAGTAGAGCTGCTGATTATAATCTCGTCTAGCCTCTCCGCTTGGTCACCGCTAAGTCTGCCCCGACTACTTCGACGAAGCTGCCGGTTGTATGTCATAAGTTGTTTGTATAGCTCAAGGTAGATTGCTTTCTCGGCCGGTGACTGCCGGACTAGAATTATACGCTCAGAAAAGGGAATTTCATCTATCTCTGCGACATTCCTTCGTGCGAAACGGTCTAAAAACTTCTGGGCAACTTCATCTCGACGATTGTGCCATGCTTCACTTCTTGGAGCTTGAAATGATTGAAATGTCTCCGCTTCAGATCGCTGTTTAGTGATCATTCTAAGTCGCTTACTGTGACCTTGTATATTCTCGTCGTCAATTCCCAGGTGAACACCTATAAAAGATGCTATGGTTTTGACATCTGCAAAGTCGTTAAGTGGCGGTGTTCCTGAAAGAACCCATTTGGATTGAGCTTGCAGCGCGTGAAGAGGACCGAGTCTCTCGGGGTTTGCGTAGGTGAACTCGTCGATGACGATGCGGTTAAATATAAAGGCGTGGAATAACGGTGCTCTTACTGCCTGCCAATCCTGGTCTTTGCTATTTTTGCAGATGTTAAATTCTTTTCGGTCATCCCACGAACTGGTCAACCTTTTCGAAGGAAGCCCTTTCTTGACCCCAGCATGTTGGGGGTGCGAACCATTTACTCTTGGTAGGTTTGCCTCGGAGGTGAAGTTGTCATAATCATTATCCGCGATAGTTGAGTCTGTTTCTGATACTTGATCCAAGTCATCATCGGGCCATTTCGTCGGCACAAGCTTGAGAAATCGATCTACTCTTTCCCGGAGGACAGCTGGATCCTTCTCGTCGTCTGCATCGGATACTTCATCCGCACTGGATATCTCAGCATAGTTTGCATCGCCAAATTCTTTATGTAGGTTGGCTCGTTCATACTGCTTCCCTCTTAGGCGTTTAGATGGGACGTAATTATAATGTTCCCGAGACTCCCTGATCTTCTGGCGTTTAATTTGCAGAGACTCAAGAAAAGCGTTGGGCCCTTGATTCATTAGGATCTGCACTTGATCTTTCAGAGAAGATTGCGCCGCACGGAACCAATCGTCGAAATGTCGCCCTGCCTTATCTGGAACACGAGGAGTGCCCGTAAACCTCTGCATTCTCTTGTAATAGCCTGAGGTGTTGAATACAGACCAGGATACTAGAACGATATCGCAGTTCTGGATATCACGGATTGCCTTTTTTGCTAGAGCAACTGCGGACTGGAAAACTAGCACTTTATACTTGTCACCCAAGAATTTGGCGATTTCCGACTGCCATTGCTTGACCATTATGTGAGGTACAACAATCAAGGTAGCTCTAGTTGGGATAAATCCTGTAACTGGATCCTGCTTGTTCAAGCTGGCTCTCTCATTCAACTCGTCTATTAAGCCGAGAACAATGGCGGTTTTGCCATATCCAACAGCATCCGCAAGTATCCCCCCTCGGATAGTCTTTTGCATAACCACTCTGCCTTCTGCCCGCCACATTAACGAGGGTAAAATTGCTTCTTCGGTTTCTTCCTCGGCAAACGGCTCAACAAAATTGCCTTCCTGCTGCACCATCCACGACAGGGATCGTAATTGCTCAGGTCTCAATTCTAGGAGGAACCCCGGTGGCTGGGAGCTTGGAGGATCATTTCTATTACCGACAAGTTGGAACTCATGGAATGCCATAGTTGTTGCTTCGCACGAATTTGGGACGAGGCGCCAAAGATATGTAGCTGCCCCGGCGTTATTGAAGCTGATCAAACTATGATATGCCTGATGCAGGAGAGTTTGTATGTTGAGTGTAACACGCAAGTTTCCACGCCCTTGTTTGTCGATGCGCCGAAATATTAAGAAAGGAGGGGGTCTAGATTTGACCTGACGCTCATAAACAGCTGCATCATGGAGATTCTCGTATGCTTGGATCCACCCTCTACTATTACGCCCCCATAATATTCGGGGTTTTGGTGGTACGCAAATAGGGCATACCGAGTGCCCAACGATTGACCCTTGGCCGTTAGAAATTCTTTTCCATTCACGGAACACAGAAATTCCAGCCGCTTTTTGCAGCGCCCAGGAATAATCTCGCATGAGGTCTGGGGAGTCCATAGGATTATTGGCGTCCCAAGTATCGATTGTACTGGCCGAACCTAAGGAATTTTCTGGTGCGGACAGCGAAAGTAGGGTTATGTTGGTGCCGTGACAACCAACGTTGCTGATTGAGAGGCTCGCATCCGGATCTAGATTGTAATACTGCAAAGGTGCATCTGCAGAATAAGGGATTAGGTTGGCTGTTTGGACTCGAGTCCACTTCCGGTAGTAGATTGCGGTAAGTTCTAACTTGGTACAGGCGTCCCAAGAGCGCCATTTGTGTGACACCTCGGCGATTGCCATACGTCCTGTGTACCCCGAGTTGCGCCTGTGCTCCAAAGAGAGGACAAATGCGTCATCCCTGGGCTCTCCGAGTTTTGTTGGATCCAGAAATAAGTATACCGAAGGTTTAGCGTCGGCGGCCAGTCTCCTATGTAGGCATCCATTTGCTGTTCCACAATCCGGCAAAAGGTCATATGTTCCTCGAATATCGGTATCAAGGCCTCTTACCTCCTCATCAGGGCCCTGGATAGTAATATTTGACCAAACTTTGGACTTTGAAAACTCCGGAATCTCCAAACCACATCTCGCCCCGTAGGATTGGATCTGATTCCCACCTCCAGAGATTCCCAAGGTGCACCTCGAGCTGATTGGAGCACACACTTCCCATTCGCCTTCCAAAAATAACCCAAATCTAGGCGTCATGCGTGCAACTGGCTTCGAGAGTATCTCCCGGATGAGGCACAACGTAGGTTTGTCATCGGATGCTTTTGCAAAAAAGAGCCATTGGGTGATTTCGGCTCCAATAATGAACTTTAAAATTGAGAATCTTCCTTCATATGACACGGTCCAAACTTCACTCCTTTTGATGTCCAAGAAACGGAGCTCATCGCCAACAGCTCGAGTAACAGCGGTCAAAAAGTCATTCCAGATTGTAGGTGGACAGTTAAAATCAGGATCCTGCTTCCAGTCACTGTAGTCATCCTCAGATATACCAGAAATAATTAGCCGAGATGGTAAGATATTCCGAAGATCAGTAACAAAATCCAACGGTGCACTACGTTCCAAATCATTCCAACGTTCATACGCATGCGGCGGATTACCCCCACACTCCAAACAGGCCGTATGCTTGCACAACGTGCATCGTATAATTAGTGCTCTGATTGAGGTTTGGCGTTCGCACATGCAATACCTCGCACTTCTAATAGCGAGCCGTTGGAGCTCTCTGATATCCACGTCAATTGCGGGTTCTTGCATGTTACTTACTACAAGCTTGTTGCCTTCTAGAGGGGTAGTAAAATTTTGTCTGGGAGTCCTCGGTGTTATCGGTGAGGGCATTTTCTTTCCTAGAACTTTGTGGCCCACGATCAAGGCTGAGAGAACCGCCGCGCCGACGACTGTAGAGCTCATAGCGTTTCCAGCAAGATCCTGGAGCTCACGTTGCGATTCTTGCGTTAATAAAAGTCGGTCTAAAGGCAGACCTTGCAAAGCAAGAGACTCTAGCCCACATAATGGACCGCCTCTGGTTGTGACATATGGAATTCCACATGGCGTAATGCAACCCACAATGCCGTACGCACGGGAATCAATCTCTCGTTCAACACCCTGAGAAAGTTCGATACATCTCCTACTGTATAGTCAGATAGTGCGCAATTCTTGTTTTAACAGGATTAAGGTGAGGCACGTACTCCTTAAAGTTCATATCGTATCCTTCCAAAAGCTTGCGCAGAAAGTTGACATCCAAGGTGTCCCACACTCTCTCTGGAAGAGATTTAACCCAAGTTTGCCACGCGAAGTCGGGCATTTGGCATGTCCCGTCATCCTGTGACTTGCTTATCGGGCGTCTATAGCCAAGGCCTTGATTTAATCGATAGTTCTGATGACGTACCTGATACCTAGACCAATTCACTACTGTGCGAGATGATGAAGATGAGATACGAATGGCCATATCTTTTTCAATTTGCTCAAGTCTTGGATCATCCAAATCCATCAAGAACATCCCTGCTGCTGAACTTGCAGGACGTTTAAATTGGGCGAAAATGTCCACCCAATTTAACATGTCTGCTTCGGCGAGACTATGCTCATTCATGCGCTTCCTATCAACGCAAAACATGTACCCTCGCTCACGGGTCTGTGGTAAATAATATGCCTTCGTATCAACGTCCACATGGATAGCGAAATAGTCGATTTCGGCCCAGTGCTGCTCGATTTTATCCCATGGCGCAGTCTTCACGTTCTCTAAAATTACCAGGGGTGGTCTATACGTTTTAGCATAGCGGATGATGCCCCAAAACGTTCCTCCGGATTCACCCTTCTCATCCAGGGTCTTTCGTTTGTTGTTCAATCCAGAAAAGTCGACACAAGAGAAGCCAGCGATTAGGATATCAGGATTTTTGGGAATCTTCTCTAAGGATCCGTAGGCAGTTTGACTGTTGACGTTGGGTTCATATACCACTATTAGGAAATTTGATGCAAGAAAGAAAGAAATAAAGAAAAAACATAAACTCACGCTACTCTATCCTTAAGCTCAGCAACATCCCGGAAAATAAGTCTAGGATGAAAGTTTCTTTCAATATAGGCTTGTTTGAAGGGCACAATTTCCGCACTGAAGAGATGACAAAAATTGAACTCGCGATTGAAATGCTCCCGGAGTTCTAGTTCCTTATGAGCCTTGGCCAAAGTCTTGGTTGTATGGATAGAGAATGAATAGGTACTCACTTTCTTTAACCATCTCCAGTGCGAGCAGTGGGCTTTCTGTCCCCGAGCATACTGTTACTACGCGCAAAGGTCTTGACGATAAATAAGAAATAAACTCGTCAAATCCGAGCTCAATCGCTCTGGCTGTAATTGATTTGTAAATATCATCCAATTTGTACAACGGCGGAAGACTCAAAGCGAGCTGAGTACGAGAACTTCTTGGCCCAGAGTATGGCTGAGATCTGATGATTTCTGGAATATCGGAATCAATTGCAGGGTCTGTTGCTGTAGGTAGAGACTCGGGAGAGACATTGGTGGGAGCTTTCTTTGGAACTGTTACGGGGGGAGGGGGACTTGGAATTTTTCCTCTGAGCCTTTTCGAGAAACGCATCGGAGGGATGGAACCTGGTGGCCTCTTCCCTTTGGGAGGCATATTTTTAGTGCGTGGTAATGTGTTACTGCATTGGAGCTTTTGGTATAGTGGAAAGGGTAGAATTTGAGAAAGTAGAAGAAAGACCAAGAATTAGGGGCAAGCATTTAATGAAGGCAACAGAAGAAATTTCTGATAAAGGGGGGGAAGAAAAAAAGACGTTGAACCATATCACGACCTGTATATCACGACTAGTGAAGACTAACTGCGCCAATGAACAATGGTTGCCTATACAACAGGGCTAGATTGTAGTTCACTCGTGGGGTGTAAACTGCCTACCACCTTAATTCATCCTAAAATAAAAAGTATACATAGGATAGGTAAAGAAAAGGCAAAACTTCTAGTCATTTCACATTCTGGTTAATAGAAAAATAGGAGATCTGCACAAAAACATAAGGTAGCAAGAAAGCAGACATTTAAGTATGAGTATATGCATGCAAGCAAATTGTACATAATGAAGGGTAGAAAAAGCTCAAGTTTTGGGTACGTTGAGGCATTATGCATCAGCCAACATGATTAATCAATCCAATCCATTTGCAGAGCTAATTGGGCTGTTTAATTCTCTGAGATTGACTAGCATCGTTATGTCATCTGGGACGGGCGTAAGCGATTCCATCAAAGGATCAAGAATTCGGCCGTCTCGGATTGCCTCGTAGATAATTGAGATCCAAGACCCAATGGTCTTCTTTGCCCGGCCGTCCAAATCTTCCTCATCTAGGGCAGGATGTTCAACAAAGCCTTGGTGGAATGGGACACCGAGTTCTCTTCGTACGGTTTCATACAGAATTCTCGAGCTCTTCCCCAACAAATCCGCAGTATGTTGATTCTGGAAAAAAGCATCTTGGGTTTCCTGATACGCCTTGTTAAGGGTAGCACGTGTCCGGGACTTCCATGAGTCCACGTCACCAAAGCTAGGCCCCTGGTGAGATTTGAGCGTGTTCACCAGGATCGAGACAGAATTTTCAACAACAACGTGGATCCTGTCCCAAGCACTGAGGCGATTTGTTGTTGGCCAGGATTGAATCATATGTTGGCTAATAGAGTTGGATAAAGATGAAAGCTCAGACTCGGATAGGTATGCGGAGAATACATCCAACGTCGTGGTCCGAACTTGAGCTTTTGCTTGCTCCAAGAAAGACAGGTGAAGAGCCCGCAGGTCCAGAGCCTGGCAAGCAACGTACAAGTCACAAGCACACATGGAAGACAAAACCTCCACAGCTTGCATACTGTACCGAGTGGATACCAAGGCCATAGAGTTAATGGCTTGATTCCGCATCTCTGCTGGTTGAATATGGGAGCTAACGGGATTGGCGAGGTAAGCTAGTTCTGCCATATACGATGCCATACTTATATCCACGCCTTTCATCGTGAACGAGAGACTTGGGTCATCGGCCACAAGGTTGGTAGGTAATCCATTGTTCGTGGTTGGATCGATCATCTCTGTTGCTTGCGAAAAGACAAGCTTCCCCAGCATTTGGAGGCACAGCCTTGTTTTCTCCATGGCCGATGTAACAGAAACAGCTTGGAAGTTACCACCCGAATAAATGCTATCGGACTTCACATCCACAAGTGGATTATCACAAGAGGAATTCAGCTCTACCGTAATCTGTTTATGGGCCAGGAGAAGGTCTTCCAGCTGAGGCCCAATCCATTGTGGCACGCACCGAATTGCATACCGGTCTTGAATCAAGCCCGGCCGATCGCGAGCTTTCTGGGCATGAAGACCCTGGGCCAGTTGCGATCCTTGAAGAAAGGAGAGCAAGTTATTAGCACATTCGGTTTGGCCATCATGAGGCCGAACAGCTGAGATGAAGGGATGAAAGCTCTCCGCATTGCCCATGAGAGCCTCGACACCCATAGCAGATAGCGCCTGGGCTAGTACGGAGAGCTGGTGCGCCTCATACAGGACCAAACTAGCCACCGCCGCAGAGGTTGAAGTTCCATTAACCAGACCTAGTCCCTCCTTTGGGCCCAACTTGAGAGGCTTCATGCCTTTAGATTTCAATCCGGCATTTGATTTCATGATTTGAGTGTTATTTGCGTCCCGAACCTGTACGTACACATCCGGGTTCCCTTCGAGAACACCTGCGATGTAAGACAAAGGCATCAGATCACCAGAAGCTGAAATTGAGCCCCTCAGGGGGACAACCGGGGTGATTTGATGTTCTAAGAGTTGGATCATGGCTTCAAGCACAGGCAGCGTAACAGCAGAATGGCCACGTATGTTCGAATTGCAGCGTACTGCAATAGTGCCTCGTACCCACGCGGAAGGCATGGCATGCGAGTCGAGGTTCGGTTTCTGATTACCACCTTTGTCCGAGGAAGGTAAAATTCCCGCCTGTAAAAGCTGAAGCAACCCGGTCTGCAGTGCGACTACCCTGTCTGTCCTTGAGTCCGCACTTCCTCCGAACCCGGTATTGACGCCTATTTAACCGTGTCAGGAGACGAATTCAAGTCACGGGGAGTACCAGTCCAGGTCAAGAATGTGCGAACCATAAATGCTGTAGCCTTTGTCAAGGTGATCTTTCAACACTCGTACACTAGTGTCAATTGCCTCCAAGATGGCGGGGTCTCTAGATATCTTGGGGGTACAGTTGTGGCTATCAATTATAAGCATAATGGGGTTATACAAATTAGGATGAATATCCTTACTGTGCCACAGCTACAACAGTAGGTATATCAAGGTTTGTGCCGTTGAGTTCAATTTCGCCATCATTAAGCAGCTCTTGCAACCGCTGCCAGCTTTGAAGCGTGGTGTGAAGATGCGTCCGAAAATCTGAAGTCTTCATAATTATTGATGATATCAAGTATCTCGACAAATCTATAATGGAAATGTATTAATTCGTGGAATAGCATTAATGGGTGGGCAGCAAGTCTGTGCAATATGAATACAGGGATCATAATTCAAGGCGTACCTCACAGGGCATTTATACTTATTTTTAAACAGGCAGAAATTCCGCCAAATTCATTTTCAAGATTTGACCCACAATACAATGATCCTGTCCTCCGTTCTTTTTCAACAAAAAAAAAGGGTTAGAAAAAGCAAAATATAGGTATAAGATGATCTCCCGCTTGTTCTGTGCAACTGAACAAGGATCTCCTCGTGATTCCTATCCTGCATGCCGTTAAGCCTTTCTTGCTCCATGAGAATCTGTAATTCCATTCCTTTTTTTTTTTTTTTTTTTTTTTTTTACAGGAACAAAAGAAGAAAAATCATTATTATTACACATTATCAGACTACTTAAGCGAAGCTCACGGTTCAAACCTTGAACATTCTACTTCTGATTACGGCATCTTCCGTAGATAAAGTTAAATAGCGGCCCGCATTCCGCCAGACCTCCTGCTATGGACCTGGGTTTATATCCATGATGGACGCCTAGATTCCTAGAGCTAGGTTCGAGAGGAGATCGCTTGAAAAACAATTTCCTACAGATAACAGTGGAGACCTACCTATAAGGAGGCCCAGAAGAATCAAGATTGGGAAACAAAATAAATGCGCAAAATCGTATTCGAGGGGTAAACAACTTGAAATAGCCATCAAAAAGTAAAACTTGAGAATCCAGGAGTGGCACCAGTGGAAAACTACGTATTGCTAGTGGAACTTTAGTAAAGTAGAAAGCCTAATCAGGAAAAAATCCTAGACTCCAGACAGTCAACCATCAGGGACTTTCCAAGAATAATCTGGATGCACTCCTGCCCCAACACTGGAAGCGGGAACGTCACAACAGCGGCCCAACATAGGTATCATACTCCACTAATCAAGCACATTTCCTAATCGATGGGCTTATCAACAACTTCCAGCCAGCCAGGTCTCTCTCGTTGAAGGTCTAGATGAGCGCATTGTTGATACCACCCTCCGCGATGGGCCAGGCAAATATACCAGAGCCAATTGTCTCCGACATTGGTTTTCTTAATTCAATCATTGATCTGACCCCCGAAGTTATCAATTGTGCAATGTAAGGTGAAAAAAAAAAAAAAAAAAAAAAAAAAAAAAAAAAAAAATAATTTTTTGCCAATTTGCCAACCACCACGCACCGGATTTGATATTATTTATAGGGAAAAGGATTTCGGAGTAGTGGCGTAAATAAACAAAATTTAATAAATTTTTATAATGCACAAAAAAGGAAACTCATTAAGAAAAAAAAAGAGATTGGCGTAAAATGTGGGCTTTATACAACGGAAGAGCCGG